>VDFB02281492.1:852906404-853172425 GCA_007258455.2 Sequoia sempervirens | reverse complement strand
TTATTGCCTAGGGATTAGCCTCGGGCTTGCTTTGGTATTTGGCTTGGACATGCCAATCCTAAGAAGTCAATGCAAAAAACGTGTTTGACAACTTACCTTGTTTTTCTAGACTTCGTCCATGTGGCTGACGACTTTATTTTTAGCCAAAATTGATGAAACGAAAAGGGTTTGTAGAAGAGACTCTCAGCTTTCCACCAATATAAATTATTCATTACTTTGAATTTAATAAATAATTATTATTTATTTTCTTTTAGAATTACGACTAAAGTCCTGATTGATAGGCTGATTGAAAAACATCTATAACTTTCAAACGGTATTATATTTTTTGAATCCAAAATATGTGTCACATTCTATGTTTAGCATACTATAGGATTAAAAAAAAGAATTTTATGAGGTTTTAACCAAGTTAAGATGGTGGACATACAAGTTTTATATTTTTTAAAAGTTGTAATAAAAATTCATAATTAATTATTTACTTGGAAAAAATTACAAAAATATAGTCACATTCGGACATGGAGTCCTCTAATTATATCTAAAATATCATAAAAAATATTATCATTTTATTATGGTTAGGGTGGTCAGACAGACACCTACTTATTTTTTTCCTGAAATTTAAGTAATACTGCATTGAAATTTCAAATTTTCACCAAATAGATTTTGTTTTTAAAAAAATTAACCTAGTAGTTTAGAAACTACATTAAATTTCCCACAGATTCTATTCTTACATATTTTTGAAATAATATAGATAACTTATTCAAATTTTTACGTCAAGTTGCCTAACTCTGATTTTTCTGAATTTTCATTGCCACTTAAGGGCCTGTTTGGCCTACCATGATCTTGCACATGCCCTTAGATCTGTTGGAAAAATTGCTAACCGTCAGGAGTTGAACCCGGAACCACCAAGATTCTAAAAGTTAAGACCACCAACATGCCATCGTGTATATTTAATAGGATAACAATGTGGGTTGTTTTTATTGATTAGTTAGGCCCGATGCCTAACTAAATAGCCTTTAAAGGTTATATTTAAGTTTTAAATAAAACAAAACAAACAAACCCCCTAAACAATGAAAGCCCGAGAAAGGCTTAAAACAAATTTTTATTAATTTTGAAGGGATAGAATAATTTTGTTAAAGATTATGGGGGATATGTCATAGATTTCTATGTAAAATTGGGAGATTAAGGGGATTTTGGGAAATCATATGGTTTTGTACCATATTTGGTAAATTTGATGTATAAAAGGGGAGTTTAGGAGTGAGTTTGGTACTTAGAATTTTCAAGTCCAGGTGGTGAAGTATTGAATCAGAGGAATAGAGAGATTTTCGAGTCATTTTTGTACATCAGAGTTTTGTCATGCTGCCGAAGTGCTAGAAGGAAATGGTCTTGGTGCAATTGTAATTTTGTTTTTGGAGATTAATTGGATCAGTCCCACTCTATTGGAGCGGACCCAGAGACGTAGTCACGTTTGTGGTGAACTCTGTTATCATATCGTTTGCACTCTCTCTCTTCTTCCTTCTCAATTTCGTTCTTTTCACCTTCAATTTTTAATGCCTAATTTCAATAATGTATGCATGAATTGTATTTCTACTTAATTCACATGATAATGTGTTAATTTTGTTTATGTAATTTGGATTTCATGATTTGTAAACGTTAAGCATTCAAACACAATTAGTCTAGATCCTAATCAGATCAAGTGGTATCAGAGCTTTTGGTGACTATTATTGCAGCTGGTTTTGAATGCTAACAAGATCCGGGATTCAGAAGGGCGAAGGCAAGCTTGAAGAATTTAGTCCTGAGATTGGGAAACGAAGAACTTTTCTGAAGATGTCTATGTTTGGGATGGAGGTACCTGAAGAGCTCAGTGAGCAAGAGTTTCAAAGAGCTTTTTGGCAGATGAAAGCTACGTTGGAGATGTTACTCAAAGAAAGGGAAGAACGCATGAAACATGAAGAAGATCATGGGGACAGTAAAAGCAAGAAGACGCAATCAGGAGGTGGTGATGAACCCCCAAAATCTCCTCCGTCTACTCCTCATTCTTCTCCTCATTCTCCTTATTCTTCTACACATTCTCTTTTTGGAAATCCTTTTAAGGGTGTAAATAAGCCTCAAATTAAAGTGGATGTTAAATTTGAACTACCTAAGTATTGTGGTGAATTAGATGCTGAAAAGCTAGATGACTGGATTCAGCAAGTAGAAGTTTATTGTAGAGTTCAAAACCTCTTTGATGATGCTTCTAGGATCCAGTTAGCCACTCTTTAGTTGGGAGGTTTAGCTTTCACCTGGTGGGAGAGTAGGGCTAGAGCAGAAATTTCATAGCATGGTAGAGTCAATTTATCTTGGTTAGAATTTATTAATGCTCTTAAAAAACAATTCTATCCCTTAGGTCACATGCAGCAATTAATGATGAATTGGCAAGTGTTTAAACAAGAGAAAGGTCAAACTGTCCAAGAGTACACCCATGAATTTAGAAAGAAGGCTATTGCATTAAATGTACATTTATACACCCAAGATACTTTGTTAAAGCACATAGGAGGTCTTCATTCATATCTTAGACATTCCATTTTGGTTTTGAACCCTTGTAATTTGGATGAAGTGTCTGTTCAAGCTACACACTTAGAGTCAAGGGGAAAGTGTTCTTTCATTGATAATGATAACTTTGTAAAGAAATCTTCTAAGAATGCAAAGACAGGGAAAGGAAAGAAGACAACTACAGTCAAGAAGGATGACAAGCTTTCTTGCTCTCATTGTGATAGGAAAGGGCATGATGAAGATCATTGTTGGAAGTTGCATCTCGAATTGAAGCCTAAGTGGGCTTAGAGACAGAATCAGAAACAGAAGGGTAAGGAGAAATCCACAAATGTTGTTATGGATCTTGGTTCAGATTCTGATGATAAAACTAAGATAACAGTTGTGGGTATGAAAGGTAAAGCTCCTATTTTTAGTGCTTCCTTTGACAATTGTGCTTATACTTCGAAAGTTAATGATGTCTCTGAAGATAAGAAAAGGAATGAGTTGTTTCATTTAAGGGTTGTTGCTAAGAACATTAAAATTGATGCACTCATAGATAGCGGTTCTCAAGTTAACTTAATTTCTAAAGATGTAAGAAACTTGGGATTGAAAACTACACAACATAAGAAACCTTATCCACTAGGCTATATTTGTGAGAATGATAAGTTGCAAGTAACAAGGCAATGCAATTTGAAATTCACAATCACAAGTAAGTTTGTGGATGAAGTACAATTTGATGTGGTTCCACTAGATATTTGTGGGATAGTTCTGGGTAGCCCTTATTTATATGATCGAAAAGCCATTTTCTATAGGGAAAAGAATCATTGTCATTTGTTTAAAGATGGAATTCAGTATATTGTACATTCTCACAGGATTAAGACTAATCGTTATTTTACAAACATAGGGTAATTAAAGAGGGTGATTAATGCAAGTAAAGATTTAACTCTTATGTCTGTCAGCACAGGTGGTTCTAGATAGGAACTTGGAGTAGCTAACCAGGGTCAGCTGTCGTAGGATGCACCCACAATACAACATGATGGAATGATGATTGAAAGCATTGATGGCCCCTTGGGTAAAAATTTTTCTCATGTGAAAGATCGATATGCTGTTGATTTATTCTCTTTCATCTCTACATTATTGTTCAACATGATGCTAGTCAATATTTGTTGGTTAGTGGCTACGACAATTGATATAGATGCTTATGGAAGTGATAAAGTGATGTTTACGTTCAACAATGTTGTTGCAGTCTTTGTTGTGATTGTGAATCAGGTATTCAAATGTACAGATGATATAGGACAAGTGGGGAGGCCAAGTCCTTACTTAATGTCTGAATAAATGCCACTTTTGGAGGTCCAAAAGTTCTCTAGTGGGGAGGCCTGATCCAAGGGATATTTTCACTAAAAATTGAAATGTCTCCAATACTCCATATTCAGCACCATTAGAAAGAGCTCGACGTCCTGATTTCAACGCAACTTGAACAGAGCAAAAAGGAGTCTGTTTGCTCAAGTTATGGCTAGTCAAACTTTGGGTCAAACTACCATCAGGAGCATCCAGAAAGGTGAAAAAAGTGATCATCTTGGAAATCGACAAAAGCAGTGTCAAGTCGAAGAGCTCATTGAGATGATTCCGAAAATGTTTGTATTATCAAAATTTGACATCGTATGCTCGAGATATGGGTAGTCAAAGTTTAGTTGACCAGATGGTACAAGGTGATGTCAGCATGTTGACGTGTCAGTCCGTACTATACGGAATTCGATATGGTCCACTCATAATTTGACATGTGGCGTCCAAGTCAGCATTGTATGGACCAATCATATGGCAACATGTGTCATCCGTACACACGTCAACATCCGTGTCAGTGCACAGTCATTAGACACATCAGTAGTCTAGTCAACATCCATGGTAGACACGTCATCGGCATTAGTGAATGAATGATTGCCATGTGGCACCCTCTTGGTGCGACATGTGGCCCCCCTCTCCACTGACGATAGTTTGTTTGTTGTTTGAAAAAAAGGTTGTGGGGGGATTTGAACCCCCCACCTTCCATATGCGAAATCTCCATGTGGTCGGTGCACCAAACAATCCGCGGTTATCTATTTATGGAGGCGTGTTTCTTTTGTTTAGTAAACAGGTTATATCCATTGGAAAAATTGCTAACCGTCGGGAGTTGAACCTGGAACCACTGGGATTCTAAAAGTTAAGACCACCAACATGACATTGTGTATATTCAATACGATAATGACGTGGGTTTTTTTTTATTGATTAGTTAGGCCCGATGCCTAACTAAATAGCCTTTAAAGGTTATATTTAAGTTTTAAATAAAACAAAACAAACAAACCCCCTAAACAATGAAAGCCCGAGAAAGGCTTAAAACAAATTTTTATTAATTTTGAAGGGATAGAATAATTTTGTTAAAGATTATGGGGGATATATCATAGATTTCTATGCAAAATTGGGAGATTAAGGAGATTTTGGGAAATTGAATATGGTTTTGTACCATATTTGGTAAATTTGATGTATAAAAGGGGAGTTTAGGAGTGAGTTTGGTACTTAGAATTTTCAAGTCCAGGTGGTGAAGTATTGAATCAAAGGAATAGAGAGATTTTCGAGTCATTTCTATACATCGGAGTTTTGTCATGCTGCCGAAGTGCTAAAAGGAAATGGTCTTGGTGCAATTGTAATTCTGTTTTTGGAGATTAATCGGATCGGTCCCACTCTATTGGAGTGGACTCAGAGATGTAGTCACATTTCTGGCGAACTCCATTATCAGATCGTTTGCACTCTCTCTCTCTTCTTCCTTCTCAATTTCGTTCTTTTCACCTTCAGTTTTTAATGCATAATTTCAATAATGTATGCATGAATTGTATTTCCACTTAATTCACATGATAATGTGTTAATTTTGTTTATGCAATTTGGATTTCATGATTTGTAAACATTAAGCATTCAAACACAATTAGTCTAGATCCTAATTAGATCACTCAAATATACATTTCCAAAATCACCTTGAACATAATCTACAAAATATTTCCTATGGGGTGTGGCATGAAATGAAGCCCTTGAATCTATTACCCTGGAATCTTTAGCACTATCTAAACACAAAATTAAAGCATCCTATAATTTATCACTTGCAACATTAGCTTCCTTACTGTCATCATGTTGCCCATCTCCTTGTTTTCCCTTTCGAGACCAACAATCCTTCTTCAAGTGTCCTTCCTTTCTAGAGTGCCAACAATCCATTTTCTTCCTTTGGATTTGGATCTTCCTTTCTTCAACTTCCCTTGTGACTTCTTGCGATTTGTTGGGCTTTTTACTCTCTCCTTTATTCTTCCCCCGTTCTCTATAGTCAAAGCATTACCTGATGTTGAAATCTCACCTGTGCTTTTCTATCACATTTCCTCACTCAAGATAACACTAACAACATCATCAAATTTTAATGTATTTGAACTAGAGATAGAGTTACAACCATTACCAAGCTTTCCAACTTTGTGGCAAAGAACATAAAAACAAGAGAGTTGTCACATTTTCATCAAAATTCACTTTTATAGAAGTTAACTGACTGGTAATCATATTAAACTCCTTTAAATGATTTTTCACAGATCCACCTTCAATCATTTTTATATTAAACAAATGCTTCATGAGAAATACCTTATTTGAGGCTAAGGGTTTTTCATACAATTTAGCCAAAGCTATCATTAGATCCTCTATTGTCTTTGCTTTTGTTATATTAGATGCCACTGATGGTGCCAAGCATAGCTGAATGGTTCCCAATGCCTTTCTATCCAGAATCTCCCATTCTTCATCGGACATTGCAACTTCTTTCTTTGATTTTCCTTGCAATGGCCACCATAGATCCTTTTGATACAAATAATCTTCCATCTGCATCTTCCATGATTGATAATTTTGGTCGTTGAACTTCTCAACCTTGAATTTGCCATCTTCCATTGCTCCCACTCAAATCTAGAGGTTTTCTGCCAATCGACCAAAATACACGCGACTTTGATACCAATTGTTAGGGTTTGGAAAGATTGGAGAAATAAACATTAATAATTATATGTAGATTAAATAATCTAGAAATAATAATGAAGAATAACACAAAAGAGATCAACACAAAATTTAATGTGGTTCATCCAATATGGGCTATATCCATAGAAATTCATCCATTCAATGATTTTATTATCCAGTGTAAAACATATTACAATCTCGCGAACACCATACCACAACATACATCCCAACCACTTATAACAAGCCTTTTGGAACCTTCTAGAATTAGGGTTTTACAAGGCCTTTTTTTATTTGATGTGTTAATGAGAAAACCTTGACATGTCAACGGGAAAAAAACCTTGATGTGTCAGCGGGAAAACCTTGACGTGTCAATGGGAAAAAACCCCATTTCTTGTTATGAGTGTGTAGTACTTGCATGATCAGTCGTCACATACCAACATAAAATATGGCTAAGAAGTTTTAACTAAACTTCACAAGCTCAATTAGGGGAATCCTCTATATAATACAAAGATATGTGAGGTTTAATTTATACATGAAAGGGAACAGTGTCAAATAGTCAAGAGGAGAGGGTAACCTACTCTCCACCTTCACTTATTTAATGTATAAAGTTCTTAAATGTTTAGCCTGGATTGACAAGATTCAACTTCCAAGAGGCATGCCTTTTGGTTCACCCCTCATTCTTTATACTCTGTCGAAACATGAGAGTTGAGATCATCCCTTAGGGTGATGAAATCCCTAAGCAAACCCCTTAAACAAAAAGTAATATCAAACTAGCTTTTCAACATTTTTAAATTTTGAAAAATCCAATCTTTGCACACAAAGATCAACAAAAACCCTTAAAAATACTACTAACTCAGGTAAAGGGTTAGTAGATATAGGTCAAATCTATCTAAGATGTTAGAAATTCAAATATCTACAGATTTGTAATCAATTAAAACCAACATTTTAATTTCTCACTATTCACTAATCAAATGCATATTAGATTAGATTAGATGTGCAATAAATTAGATCAAATGCATAGCAAATTAGATTAGATGCATGGCAGGTCATCTTAGAAGTGCATCATGTCTACTCAAAGATGTCACAAATCAATTAGATGCGGCATAAGTCAGTTCAAATGCGCTACAAAATGAACCAAATGTGCCTAACCTTCAAAGAGTTGATTTGTTTTGCAAAAAAAATATTGTTAAAAAAATCATGAACGTAAATTCCACTAAAATGTGAATGATGAAAATGTAAATTATGTAAAATAAGAACAATACAATAAAAATACCAAACTCACACTCAACAATCACTCAATAAAACTTAAAAATCTATACATCAATGAATCAATATTAAACTTTATTTTGATCAAACCAGGGAATTTGGAGGAGTTCAAAGGTCATATTACACTCTTTTATACTCGATAAAATTTGATCATTGATAAATTGAACTTTAAAAAACATTATTCAATTTAAAAAAATCATATAGGAAAAGTGGTACCGACTCTTTGATGTGACGTGCTTACATAGTGTCAGGAATCGTCTCGTCGTACAATACCACATAGGCATACCTCTATGTGAAAATTTAATTACACCGAAAGGCATTCCACTACAATGGCATTCTGCCATGAATTTCCGTGTACATAAAAACGTCCATCAGAAAAGTAAAGCCGGTTGGTTGAGTTGTCGCTGTAGGATTTCTGAGCAAGATTGGAAGCTATAGAGAGTATGACGAAAACCCAAAGCAACAAGGTGGTTTCACATATTATTCTTTAGTCTCTGTTTCAGGCGGTTGCTTTGAAATTTAAAACTAAATGGCCAAACAGGGAGACAGACATTCTCCAACTGGAATCGATAGGGTCTCTATATTTTCAGATCCCAAAGGTCACAAGTGACTCTACCCAGACCTAAGTAGCCCTTGTCAATCTCACGATAAGCTCTCTTCTTCTGTTTCTCTCTATCCCCAAGTGCACATGGACGACATCATAGAAAAGCCCTCTTCTTCTGTTTCTCTCTATCCCCAGGTGCATAACCCGACTTGGCCGATCAAGACAAGCAAGCAATTCTTTTAAAAGAAATTAACTTCTTTCCCTACGTTTTCATCTACACAGCGCTAATCCCATCGCAATGTAGGAAGATGGTTGAGGCAACGCTCAAAGAAAAATAGGGGCATGGAGATGAAGGCTATCGGTGGTAGATTGCCCCTCCTTCCACCCTGCCTGCCAAGGCACTCACCGACGATTTTCAGGTGGTGTACTGGGAAATCGATTCTGCCGCTGAATCACCATTACTGTGATTGTGCAATGCTTCAGAAGACTACAAGATTGAGTGTAATGGAAAGGAGGAAATTGTAATGAGAATTCCGGGAGCTGTTGTCCATTTGATAGATAAGCAAGAGACTGTGGAATTGGCGAGTGAGGAGTTCATGCTGGTGAGATTAGTTCAGGGGGACAACACCATTACAATGGTTGCGAGGGTGGAGGATCAAATCCAGTGGCCCTTAGCCAAAGACGAAGCCGCTGTCAGGGTTGATCACTACCATTATTTCTTTTCCCTTCGCCTGCCCCAAGAGGCATATGATAGCGATGATGACCCTGAAATGATGGAGAATATTCTCAACTATGGTTGAACATTTGCAGGCTAAGGGTGGGAGCGTGCTCTGCAAGAGCTGGACAAGCACCTGGAGCAATACAACCTTTTTTCAGTGCAAAACGTTTCTGAAAGAGGGTTTTTGGAGATATTGGAATTGAAGTGGCAGTGAAAGTGGTGCTGCTGAGGTGAGAGTAAAAAGGGAAAAATCTGCAGCTTATTGGATAACGTTGGCACCTAATGTAGAGGATTATAGTGGACTTTTGCCTCTGGGTATTGCCGCAGCTTCAAGGCAGATTGTCAAGGGGATTTTGTGGTGCGGAGATGTCACTGTTGATCAACTGACATGGGGACATGAATATCTGTAGAAGAGGCTTCAACCCAATCAAAACCCTACTGAAAAATTTCAAAACATACTTAGATAAATCCAAGGTAGAATAATAAGATCATACTTGGTTTGTACAAGCATATTTATATGACATACCTTGTTCACCTTCTAAGGCATCACTTTGAGTATTCCAATCCAAGGGTAAGTCATAGATCCCCCATTATTGTCTGTGGTAGTTGGAAAGAAACTATTGGTTATAAAGGGAGTCCATTTGCAAGTAATATTCATTGATTAGGTAATGTTGCCACAACTTTTGGACTGTATGCAACCACACCAATGATATAGCTATGGCCTCTATGACATGGTTCACTATTTGAGTGTCATACTATGATACCTTGCAATCCACACCTATGCATAGTTGAACAAGAGAATTTGAGTGATTAAGCATAGAGATCAACAAAATTAGTTGAATGATGAGTCATCCATGTCAAAGGGGCGAGAGATAATAGTAATAAGTGAAATTTGTTACAAGGTGAAATAGGAAGGTGGGTAAAAGTTCCTATGAACAGTAGGAACCCTTACTATTCCAAGTTTGTTTATACTATTGCGATATGAATTTTTCTTGTAAAGGCATTTGACTAAATACTAAGGGCATGTGTTCCCATATGAGAGTAATTCTACCTAACATTGTCAATTCCAACTCTGTGTCAATTCCAAGTCTGTTTATACTATTGTGATTTGAATTTTTCTTGTAAAGGCATGTGACCAAATACCAAGGGCATGTGTTCCCATATGACAATAATTAATGTTGATGGAGGAAGGTTAAAGAAATTAAGGCTCAATGACGATGGAGCGGGGTTGAAGAAATTACAGCCAAAAGATTAGGGTTACAAATATATAATTATCAGATGTTCAGACTTAACCTATTTATTAACTGAATTGGAATTTGGTAATCAGATCCATAACCTGATCTACAGAGTTTGGGGTTTTAAATGGCTCAAGGGATATGATCATCATCTCCATTTAATTTTCTGTTAACTATGGTTAAGAGTCTACATCTTTGTGTGGTCCATTGCAACTACAATCTTGATTGCTAATTGACACCAACTTAACCATGAGTAAGCAACTTGTGAATAATAAAGCACACTTTCAATTATGAATGTGGCTCATTATCAAAATATAAAATAATTGCAATAACTTTACCACTAAATGTTCCAACACTTGCAACTAACTATTGCGTTGGTGTGGGTTTGCAAGATTGCAACACTAGGCAAACTCTCACTCACGTTGAGTCTTGGACCTTGAAGACACTTTTGGTCATATGCAATTTGCTATAGATACGATAGTGCGAGAAAAATGAGTGTTGTTTGAGATTTGGATAATAAGATAGAACAAATGGTAGAATCTCATTACTTAGGCTCTAACATCTATTTGATGGCTTCTGACATACTTAGACAGATTAGAAGAAAAGGTTCTACATTCATAATACTATTGCACCCATATGAGAAACAATAAGGAAGGCATAGGAATAAAGCAGCTTTATGTCCGTAGTGTCCATTACAAGACATAAAAATCATATAAAGACAAAATAATATTGACAGATATCTTTCGGCTTATTTATGTATCTTTAAACGGAGCTTCTTGTACAAGAAACAATTCAACCCATCCGAATAAGAAAATTGGGAGGCAAAAATAAACCAGAAACCAGAAAAACAAAAACACGAAATGGCGGCAGGCGTGAAATATGAGCAGAGGGTGGCAGCCGCGGCGCACCTGGCCGAGCTCGACGACGACGAAGAAAACCTTCCAACGGCCGAGCAAGTTGTCAAAAAGTGCAGTGAATGGGGCATCATGGCTGAGCTTAAGCCCCACCAGTCTCAAGGAGTCGCTTGGCTCATACGCCGATACTGTCGGGGGGTAAATGTTATTCTCGGTCAGTTCTACTTCCTTTATACGATTTTAAGATTGAGTTATTTCAATTTTTATTTTCATGTCAGTGAAGTTGAATTTGTTAATTGCTTTTGTGCTATATGCAGGGGACGAGGTCATTTTCTGTGCCCTTCTCTACACGCTGTAAATTATTTTCTCCATTCAGCATTTTTATCACAACTCTTTTCTCAGCCAATCTCTTTTTGCTATAAAACTCTTTTCTCAGTCAATCTCTTTTAGCTGTATTTATATTATTTTATTTTCTTCTTTTATATTGTTGCTCAAGCATGTTGAAATATAGTTAATAAGCACAGCTCTGGGAATGGTTATATGCACACGGGGGAGATTCGATAGTTAATGCACTTGACTCGGAGTAGCATTGGCAGTAGTCTTTGGATAGATAACCTTACAGAAGTTCAATGGTTCACTCCTGTGAGCTTTACTTCTATGTAATGCGTATAATTGGAATACTAATGGTGATGAGAGATGGGTTCTTTTGAAATTGGGTTGATGAAAATTGATTCGAAACTACACGGTTGCATCTCAATAAATCATCACATGATTTATGTATACTTTTTCTGAAGGCTATAGTTTATACACGTTGCCCTCCTTTGCATTCTCGTTGGGCTTAACTATGTTCTTCCAATTTTCTTTTAAGTAGAGATTTATGATCTCTGCTGAAGTCATATGCTCGAAGGTCCTTTACACTATAATTTCCTGACTAATAGAGGACTGCAAAATTAATCTGGGTTATTGGTTTTCTTAGGTTGGATATTCCATGTATATCAGGGAGATCTTTCTTATCTAGGAAGCACTTTGAATTCTTATTTACGAAGTCATAGGTTATGAAAAATGGTGGGTAGGTTTTACCACTCTGTATTGCTAGTTTAATTCCAGTGAGCTTGAAATTGCAGTCTAAGGTAGTGGTTTGAATAGGCATTCAAATATGAGATCCGGAATTCGCATGATGTTTTGGCCCAAACTGTTGCATGCACGGATTACAAGGTTTTCTATCATCTGTCTGTCAATTGCTAATTTTATATTGAAGTTGACATAAAAGTTTTATTTCGTTTTGATTTTTCTCTCACGTTTCTTGTTGTGAAACTTATATTTATAATTTAAGTCCTGCCATGAATGAGAAATACTCATGGTTAGATGTCAGACATTATTTTAGCTTATCAAATTTTAGTATTATTTCTAGTTGAATTTATATATTCTCTTACTTTTAAAGAACATGAGCAATTTTAATTTTGTGTGATGTAGAGCAAACATAGGTATATATATTATGCATTCAAAAAAATTCTTTTGAAATTTGTCTTTGATATATTATATTTCATTCTCACTATCGATTATTGCAGATGGCAATTGGGAAAACATTGCAGGCTATATGTTTAATGACATACTTAAAAACTGAAAGGAAACGCTTTGGGCCATTTCATAAGATCACAAAGCTTAGAAACTTTCAAACAATGCAATTCTGTCTGTTTATCTGTGACTTAAATAAACAATTGAATTTTCATATCCTTTTATTATGCTTTATTTGTTTGGTGCCAATTAGCAAGAGTGCAGGGAAAGATTTTTTTGAACCGTTGCTTTGTTTATGTATGGGATATTACTTACGTGTAATTGGCTTAATTTTGTCTGATAAATATCTCAATCTGGCAGTGGTACTATGTCCACTGAGCGCAACATATGGTTGGGCATCTGAGTTTGCCATGTTTTCTGCCAGCCTAAGAGTTCTTTTTTATGTTGGTGATAAAGAACACCGACTAGAGATGTGCAAAGAGATATTTGAATATGTGAGCAAACGGACTTCTAAATCAGCTGGTGTATTTGTTAATTTCATCAACCATTTAATATTACATTGATTAGACTATATTCTGAAATAATATTACTGTTGATATTCCTTTTTGTTAATTCCATTTGAAAATTTAATACTATGGTCACTAGTTTACTACATTCGCATTGTTGAGAGAGCCTACACACTTTTAAAATTCCAAAATGGTTTACTGATTAATATTCAATTTTAGATGGGGGTTTGTTACCAAATTTACTTATTTTGAATAACTTTCATGGTCACAAATGTAGATGAGATGTCCAACATCTATTAACCAAGAGATGTAAATTGGGCACCTCACATATATTCTTAATGCAATCATGCATGTTAGTGTAATAGCAAATGTTTCATTTTTATGGCTTTTCTTGCTTCTTCTTATACAAATTTGTAGGAAAATACATAATTGGTTAGATGATTGTATGTGTCAAAGAAGAAAAATTCATGATTATGATGTGGAGATGCATTGAGTTGGGCTTGGCTCTATTAAGGTTTACTGGCTTTGTTCAATGCATGTCATATTATAGTGTTTACATAATTCTTCTAGTGTTTTCTTCCACTTATTGTGGTCCCTTTTCATTCACTAAGCTTGAGGATATTTTTTTACCCCTTTATATGTTCTCAACCTTTCATTCCTCTATAGCTACTACTGTTGAAGTTGATTGGTATTGACCACCAATGGTTCCCCCATTCAAAGGCCCCAAGAAATTTGTCCCAAAGGTCTTTCATGAGGTAAATCCCTTGGTCCACCTCCAAATGTTGTGCTTCCCATTGTAGAGATTAACGAGGCTTGCAAATGGATTGATAATTTTACTTTAGTTGGTTATTTTGTGGGTAGAGTCTCACTTGAAAGTATGCTTTGTGATTGGGTTGGAAAAGTTTGGTCCCCACATGGGATCTGCCTTATTACTATACAAAAACTCACTAAGGAACTTTTCCTTTTTTTCTTTGTCAAAGCCAACCATGTTGAGATTGTTCTCAATTGGGGCCCAAGGCTTGTATGTTCTTCCTTCATCATGTTTAAACCTTGGACTCATGATTTTTCAATCTTTGAAAAAAATTCAATCCATGTCCTCATCTGGGTTGTATTTCTAGGGTTACCTTTTCCATGTTGCTGAAATTTCTTACCCAATTAGTTTTGTTCGTAGGATTTGTCATTTCTATAAGTCTTAAGAAGTCCTATTCAACTTGCCCCTAATGTTGAGATTGTGTTGAGTTCAACCTTTCCAAATACTTCAAGGAGTCATTAGACATTCAAATTAGTCAAATTTGTTACTCTTAGTGTGTCCAATATATCAATCTCCATAATACTTGCTATCAATGTCAAGCATCAAGCCACAAGATTAAGGATTGTCTATTGGATTCTTAGTGGCCTAATCCCTCTACTCAACTCTTTGTAGGGTTACCACCTCTCACAAAAAGAGTAAGATGGTTGGTATACAACAATTAATCACAAAGCTTTGAATCCTAGCTCTTTGAAACCCCCTAAATCCATAGAGCAAGAGATCTCAACTATGCACTTTTCAAAACCCGCTAGCATAAACATGTTGAGTGTGATAATAACTTCTAGATCTCAACTAGTTTCAGTTGCTTTGCAACTATCTTCTAGCAATTCCCAACATATTTTCCCTCCTCTTTGGTGTCAAAGGATATCCCACATATCACTTGGGTGTTTGGAAGAAGGTGAGTTTGTGCTATGGAAAAGGAAGCTGAGACAAATCAATGTTCAAATTGGGAGCTATAAGGAATTTTACATAATGATTCATAATAGTTATTTGTCCTTTGATGGGTTGGATAATGAAGAAATTCCTCTTGATGATTGTTAAATGAATTATCTTTCATAGAATGTGAGGGTTCTCACTAATCTCTCTAAAAAATGCTTTAATTTTTATGTGAACTTGTTCTCATTTTTTAGATTTAGACATTCTTTTCCTTTAACAAGTTAAAGTGTTAGGTGTTTTTCTTTCTACAACATGTTGAGTTATTGGGCCATTCAATTTTTTCTTTGTTCTAACCATGAGTTTGGTCATGGAAGAGTTGTCACATTTATCTTGCCCATGCAACATTAGTTTTTTATTTTAATCATGAATGCGACTGCACTAACTGAGTAGTGTGGACTCTTTTCAAAGTTAATAATCATTCCTTTGGGGTGATTAATGTTTACACTTCTAATGATGTTGTTGAAATATCTTCTCTTTGGCATCGAATCACTAATTGAATGCCTACCAACACTTGGGTTTTGTGTAGAAATTTCAACATGAATGAGATGTTGCATGATAAATATGGAAAATTTACTATTCACTAGACACTTTGGTGAAAGAGAGGCTTGATTTTTATGCATAATAAATTTGGTATTTTCAATCCAAACTCTACCCACCACCATTATCATATGACTTGGTACATGTTGAGAAATTTATGGGCCGAGCTTGGAAGGGTCTTAAATAGGCTCAATTGAGCCATGATTTTGGCTCGGTCATTCTTTAATTATGTGAGTTGATATATTCTTCCAATGAAACCATTAGCAAATATTGTGTTATCTGACCACTTTCCTATATAGTTCCATATTGAGTGGTAGATTTTTTCTCCCAAATCTCTAAAGAGCTATTTCTTTCTCAACATATCTCTTATTAACCATGAGGCCATGATAGTGCATATCCAATGTGTCTACAATTTAGAGCCATGCCCTTCAAATGAAATAAAGTGGATAACTTGGTGGAATGAAACCATAACCCACACCTCCTAGTTTATTTGCATTTATAGGTTACAACTAGGTTATGTTTGTCACTTCTCATACAAATCCACCACCCAAGATTTTGTCTGACCACCACTGCTTTGAAAGTTCAACTACTTGACTGCATTACCTAGCTTTATCTTCAATTTACCAAGTACAATAAAAGATGCAAAATATGGATTTTTTTTTGATGTTTTGGTTGTCATTGATGTCAACAATATTAGCATTATTGTTTTGAAGGTTGTATATGTCAAGGATATTGAGAAAATTGTAGAAGGAAGAGTTGGAGGTTGCCAGTGGAACAGTGAAGATCATGAAGGTGTCTTGTTTTGTACGTTGAAGATTAGTTATTATGGACTAAAGGGTTTATTGTTGAGAGTATCTAGTTCATCTACCAAAAGTTTCAGAGGTCTCCGTGAAGATTTGATCATGCTATGAACAGTTGTGTTCTGATAGTATTTTTGTGGGTTCTGTCAGTGTTCCTAATTGAAGTTTATGTGATTCTAGTAATTTCTATTTCTACGAATGATTCTTTTTTAGTTCTTGTTTCTTTTGGATGCTTCTAGATCATTCTCCATCCTTGTTGTATGTCTGTGTTGATTGGCGTGCTCGTGGTCAAAGATTTTTCTTGATATGTTTGAGTTTTCATGTTCTTGGAAGACATGATGGTTGTAATGTGTTGTGAATCCTTGAATATTTAAATTTGAATTTTTGGCATGCTCAAGGATATTGTTTTAGGTTTCATCATAATATTAGCCGATGGTGTTTGATTCACATTGCAAATTTATTTGTAAATTTGGGTTGACATTGTAAATATGTTTTATATTTTTGGCCGACAAGGTTGTTGATGTAATTTCATGTTGTGGATATATAATGGTATGTGCAGGATCATCATGGAAAAGACAAACCCTTAAGTGGCAAAAAATTTCAGAGAAATCAAAGTTAGACAACTTGATGTAAAAATTTGAATAAGTTATCTATAGTATTTCAAAAATATGTAAAAATAGAATATGTAGAAAATTGAATTTAGTTTATAAACTACTAGGTTTATTTTTTTTTAAATAAAATCTATTTAGTGAACATTTGAAATTTCAATGGAGTAGTACTTAAATTTCAGGGAAAAAATAAGTAAGTGTCTATCTGACCACCCTAACCATAATAAAATGATAATATTTTTTTATAATATTTTAGATATAAGTAGAAGACTCATGTCCCGATGTGATGAATACTTTTTTGTAATTTTTTTCCAAGTAAATAATTAATTATAATTTTTTTATTAGAACTTTTAAAAAATATAAAAACTCATATGTCTGACCACCTTAACTTGGTCAAAACTTCATGAAATTCAATATATTTCTTTTAATCCTATAGTATGCAAAGCATCGAATGTGACTCATGTTTTAGATTCAAAAAATGTGATATGGTTTGAAAGCTATAGATGTTTTTCAACTAGCCCATCAATCAAGACTTTAGTCGTAATTCAAATAGAAAATGAATAATAATTATTTATTAAATTCAAAGTAAAACATAATTTATATTGGTGGAAAGCTGAGAATCTTCTTTAAAAAACCCTTTTTATTTTCATCAATTTTGGGTAAAAAAAAGTCGTCAGCCACATTGGCCATCATATCATTTACATATCGCCACTTTTTGGCCCATCATGATCCTACACATACCCATAAGAGTGATTGTTTTTGTGAATTTAGTGTGTATGAAGTGAAGAAAATCCAAAGAAGAGAAAGTGTGTGAATATTGATCTATTCATTCGATTGTAGAGTAGAGTGAGAAGAATGAAGAAGGTTTTTTGTGCTTAACTAGAACTGTAATCAGGCTTGTGTAGAAGTTTTTTTCTCAGTTCATACCCTATGGATCTAATCTATATTGCTATGTATTGTTGGGTAGTGAGCTCTAGGTAGTGTTCCTGAATACATGTGCATTCCCATTAGCTTTCATTATACTTTTAACAGGGTATAATAATGTGGACTAAAATCCACCATGGTTTTTCCCCTAATAGGGTTTCCACGTAAAAAATATTGGTGTTCTTTGTGCTTCTGATGTGTTGATTATTCATAATTTACTATTCATTCATCAAATATGAGATTAAGTTAAGTTTGAAAAGTTTAAATATTTTGTGACAACTAATTCACCCCCCCTCTCAGTTGTCAGTCCTTGTTTTTCCAACATGTTTATGTATCCTATATCTCTCAAATCAAGGCATGATTACACTTTCTTTAAAATGGACACAAGGTTTTGAAAAAAATCTTCAAGCTCTATGAGCTCACTAGAAATATCATACTCTCAAGAAAACTTAAGAAGGAAAATAGTTGCTTCAAGAGCTTCTTGATATTTTTTAGTATTTTGTTCAACACTACATGAGCAAGTATTTGTGGCCCAAGATTATACTCATGCAATAAAAATTTCACTACAACAATGCATTGTAGCTATTCCTTGCTATCTTTGAAACTCCCAATGTATTATTTATGAGTAGCTTCTCACACAAAGTGATCTTATGGAAGTGGTATTCTCTATAGACAATGAGAAAGCTCCTGAATTTGATGGCTCCTCTCATGAATTTTATAAAACCTTTTGGGATATGGTTAGAAATGACTTGCATAATGTGTATCTTGAAGCAATGTAAACTAGGTTGTTAGGAAATATCATTAACAAATAAAACATTAAATTTAAACCTAAGGCATGGGTGATCCAGATAATATCAACAATAGGTGACCCATTAATCTATTGAAATTATTGTACAAGATTATAGCTAAAGTGGTGTCTCTCAAGCTTCATTCAATGTTGTCAATAATTGTGCATTCGGATCAGATCGGTTACAATAAATCAATAATTACTCTAGATAATATAATCATAGTTTGGAAAGGTATGTAATGGGCCCACTAATATCAATAGCCTATCATGTTCATCAAAATTTACTTTTCTAAAGCTTATCATCACATAGAGTGGCCCTTCATATTGACTATGTTGTACACGATCTTGACTTTGGCCTTTGATTCATTCCAATGGTTCAAATTATTTTCATAGATTCTTTTTCTTGCATTACCATATCAAGCCAAAAATCCACCTCTTTTGGACTCTTTCAATCCATTAAACAAGGTTGTCATATTTCTTTGACTCTCTTTTTTTTTTCTACTAATGGTTTTGGATACTTACTAGCTCAAGTTGTTTCTCAATCTCATATTAAAGGGATTTATCTTCCTAATTCTTCTCAACTACTTATGGAAGGAAATTTTGTTGATAAATATTTTCTCACTCTATATGAGAAGGAAGATAACATTAGTTGTGATCTTCAATTCCTAGAGATCTTTAGTCAAGCTTCCAACTCTATCATTGAATAACACAAGACCTTATGTTACAAGCATTCCTTTCTTCCCAAGCTAGATTGGCTTGAAAAATTTACTTATAAATAGATTGAACATGAGGAGATATTATGATTTATGAGAATACCATTTTCCTTCCATGCCACTCCTTCAAATCTTTAGTAGTACAATATATTATGAGAATTGAAAGTAGTATTAGATTACCAAACATCTCTCATTAGCTAAAAATATCCAAATTTTCTCTAAGTTTTTTGTAGCCACTCATGTTTACTACTCCTTGTATTGGTTCCCTTCAACAGATTCTTACTTGAATGATAAGAAGCTCCTTAGATATTTTTTCTCGACTTCCAATGATGGGGATAAAGGATTCCATCATGTGGCTTGGGAATTTTGTTTCCCCCCTTGTGAGCCTGAAGTCCTATGATTAATTTTTATTTGTTATCAAGGAATTGTATTGTGTGCTAAATGGATCATTAGAGATCTTGAAGGTAACTAAGCTTGGAAAATTCTTGTTCATCATTGAATTAGCACAAACACTCCTCAAGGTTGTCCAAATTAAAAGGGCTTGGACTTGGGCACTATTCTCACCATGAGGGAATTTTTTTCAATTCAAGGAACTTTTGTTATAAAAGTATTTAGAAGGCTTGGGAAACCATCAAACCCTAGCTTCATTAGATTAGAGATGATTTTCATAATGGTTTATCCATTAATAATTACTCCATTTGGTGGTCCCCACTTCTCAATTCTTAAGGAAGGTAGTTGGATCTCCTACCTTGGACTGATTCCTTGATTTTTTTCAAATGAGGAGAAATAATTTTACCATATTCCATTCATCAAACCACCAAGAATTTTCTTTTCATGGCCTTATTTCAAGTTGAAATCCACTTTAATTAGGAGTAGGAGACTTACTATGTAATTATTGATTGTATTCCTCCTCAAATTCATCCCAAAATTGGAGTGTTATGTCACAAATCTTTGTGGAAGGACTAGAAGTGGTACTAAGACACTCCCTTTTAAAATTTTGTTCACTCTAAAGGTTATTCTTTGTTGTCTCCGCACTTACATATGGGGGATCCAATCAATATTCACTAGTAGCTACAATCCTCTCAATGGTCATGGAAACAAATATTTCAAGGAATTTGGTTTGTAGTGTTGGAGCCCAAGTTGGTTCACTTTTCCTTCATTGGGAGCTTCTCATGCTCATATAGGAATTCCTAGTCCTAATTTTCCTTTTTTGGGTAAACATAAATCTATCAAACATATTTGAACTAGTTCTATCCCTAATCTCAAGAAGCTTGGATTTGGATTCATGATTTCTTCAAACCTTTTAAACCTACCCAATAATCATGGAACATGGTTTTTCTTGGGAACTATCCTTATCTCTCACCTAAGTATATACCTAAATTTGGCATGATTTTAGGGTGTAAATTCTCTTTATTATTTGGATACATAAGAATGATACTATTTTTTCTCACTATGTTGATGATAAACATTTTTTTCTACACTAAAGTGATTATTTTATGTAATGTCCTTATGTAGATTTAGGTGGAATCTAACAATATTGCACTTGAATTTTCATATCTCTAGGAGCTACTACACCACTAGGGTAATTCCCCATTCACTGTTTCTTAGATTCCTCTTGAATCCACCCACCTTGAGGGAATCTATATGGATGCATCACTCATTATGATAGGATTGGTAAAGTTGTGGAGATTGTGGTTCTCACTCTTGTGGTCTTGTACCTCAAAATGATAGGTACTTTTCTACCCATGGAGGATGAACTTATCTTTCTCATCCACCATCTCATAAGTGAGATTCTAGATGGCCAACACTAGAAATCTCCCTCATTATTGCTTTCCATCTCTTTGGTTTACACTCAATAGCCACCTAAGGAGAATGAAGAATATGTTGCCACTCTCAATGGTTTGGAGATGATTGAGGATGCCTTTGCAATGATGTTTGGGGGAAGCATGATGATTAGGATTTTTCTCCTCCACCTAGCATAGCCATGGTTGAATAATTGTGTTTTTGAGTTCGGCCCCTTTGTATTGGTCCTTTTGTGAGACTTGTAGGTGTGCCATCTACCACTATCCATTTTTTTGTAAATATTGTATTATTTAATTTTTTATTAATGTAAAGTTTAATACTTGAAATATTCCTAAAAATATGATTATTGGAAATTAATTATAGATTGATTTTTCCATGTTAAAATAATTTTTTTTGGGTAAATTGTTGACTACCAATAAATTTGTGAAGCTAGGGAATTTTTCTAGTTGAGTGACTTCTAGTGCATTTCAAAATTGCAATGATGGCAAGGGTTTTTAGTGTTGAAGCTAACCAACCAAGGTTATATATATTTAGAAACTTAAAATCTAACCATTCTAATTTGATGCATTTTTCTAGTAGGTGTATTGCTAATTTTCAAGTCTCCCTTGACTTTATGCAAAGGAGATTCTTCATTTTACTTAATATTTTAGGCCATATATGACCACCAAATCTAATTTTCTATTTATTGCTCTATTTGAGTTGAATATGTAACCATGATTTCTTGCTTTTCATTCCAAATGATTCCTCATGTACCTAATATTCTTGAGCTTAGTTGTGCAATATCATCAAATTTTATTATATCCTTGTTGAGACAGTTTCGATCATACAAATTCTACTGTATGTTGCGACGCATTCCAATATTGTGAGATACAAAGATTTTTTGTAGGAATATGGACTCTATAAACCATGCCACATTTTATCTACATTCTTTAAATTATGACAAGTATTGCTCTTGTGCTACACCATATTTGAAGAAAGAGTAATTGGTTCCGAATCTCATTAAATATTTCTACGTTCCTTTCTATCTAGAATTCTCATCTTGTAAATAATGGCTTTTCATCTATATGTTCATCTTCATTACCCTCATACACCTTATAACTCTTATTTTTCACATCATATGGGTCTTATCTATACAAAATTTATGTTTTGTTTCACCTACAAGTCTAACTAGCAACCCAATAGATCTAACATTTTATTGTGCTTATAGTTTAGATACAAGAGCCTCATTGAAAAAGGCCTAATATTCACATTGATTTCTCTCTTTCAAGAGTAATTTTTTTTTTTTTAAATCAAGGCCATTCCATTCTTTAGTACTTTCACCTCTGGTGGTCCTAGGAGTAGACCTCTCAATATGATATGAGGTTTGACAAATTTTATCATTATTAAAGATATCATCTTCAAACTAAATTCAATTGTGGGAGGAAATTTCTCACCTCTTTTTTTGGGCTCCCATGTGTGTTGTTCATTCCTTTGATTTTCTCCAACCAACTTCTTGTCTAGATTATTCTTATGCAATGATCATCTTCCTTATTTTTGGTTCTTTTTTATCCAATGGATTCCTAAAACTATCTAAAGAGTAGGAAAATTTTATATCCAAATATTTAAGGGGGTTTCCAATAAATAGGAGAAGGATTTGATAGTTTTCTCCTCCACACTTTAGGCTCTACAATATATAATGAAATTACACACAAATTATAGTAAGATATTATTAAAACAAATATGTTATCTTAGGGTACACCAAGAATTACAAATGAAACTCACTTAATTGGCTAGGTTATTAGAGGCTTTATGCATTATTTGCTCTAAGAACATAAGATAACATTAAGAAATAATTTACAACATAAAGGGAAATTTGATTTGAATTTTAGTGACCATGGATATGTAACCAACATTTATACATAGATTGGTGCCTTAAACCTAGGCTACAAAGTTAAAGAGAAATACAATGATACTTTGGATAACAAACTTTTAAAAAATCCTTGAAATCTTGTATATCATTACCTTACAATGATATCCCTTAGAATTTACAATGAATTCTTCTTAACAATCCTTGCATACTTTCATTACCCTCAATATCACAAAACAAGGATAACATGAACACACATAAACTAACATAGAATTGGACATGATGTTAGGATCTTGAATTGTTGTGCAATGAAGATCTAAAATGCTGCTCTTGACTTGCTCAATAATTCTCTTAATCATAAGTTTGCTAATAATTATTTAAATAGCTTATGTTAGATTTGAAATGATGCAATAACTAGGTATTTAGTGGCATTTATTCAATCTCCCAAAAATTAAATCCTGATGGACGACTTTGGATAACTGAAACTCAAATATTAAATTACCAACAATGTCATATTTCAACTTGGAGGGGAAATAAGAGGGAACTCACACCCAAGGTGTGAGTGTCCTAGACCTATTTTTCAGGGTAGTTAATGTCAGGGATAATGTCTTGGATAAATGCAATTGATTCATGCTTATAATTCCTTGGAAATTGTCAAAAATGGGCCATAGGATGCATAGCTTATGAAATTAAATACTCAATTAGGTCCACTAATTAATGGGGGGACAAAAAATAAGGTGAAATTCTCATGGGTGATAATTTATGATGGTACACTTTTCCCCCACTTTAGTGAGAGTGTGAACTTATGCTCAAACTCACACTAAAGTAGAAAATTTGTGTCAAGAGGGGTCTGATTGTCCAAATGTTGAAGAGATAGGATGACTAAGGATCTAGGGGGGATGATCAAGCCCCTAGGATCTGGGACCCATGGAAAACCAACATAGTTACCAAGGAACACACAAATATAAAATTTAACAATACAACATACACTAGCATACAATGTCAACATGGAATGCAAAAAGAGGGTATTGGCTAAAAAGTTGTATTATGCTAGGACCCATACAAAAAAGCATTCATGATTCATGCAATAGTAAAGTTTGATATTTTCTAGGTGAAGCACAAATAGGAAGGTCAACAAACTAGTGAGGAATGATTTTCACTAGATGAGCCACCAAGACAGGGTAGCAAAATGAGAAACACACTAGGTCTAGCGAGGACCATTTTTCACTAGGTATGCACCCATAGCCATACCAAGAATTATACTCCCTAATAACCTTGATAAGGTGCTACAAAATGATTAAAATGCTATGCCAACTCTACACTAATTTCAATGCCCATGAACAAATTAAAGAAAATAAAATGTCAAATGTCAATGTCAACGCATTACTAAGTTCAACCCCTATGAACAAAGTGAAGAAAAATAATGCCAATGTATGCCTCCACTTTAAAGAAATTGTTAAAAACCATTTTTGGAGCAATTAATTTAAAGTATAAAAAATTATAAAGTCCATGTAATAAGAGATCATAAGAGATTATTTGGAAATCCCTATGCCAATGATATGTTTCCAAATAAAGCTACATCATGATAAGGGGTTTCCCCCAAAATGTATTGTGACAAACAACATAGAAAAGAACACTGAGGGACCCATGCATCTAGAGTTAGTAAGCATCTTTGCTATAGTGATATAATATAACTTGGAATTGACATCATTCCCCAAATACTCGTGGAACAATGAAAACAAAGAAGGAATGACACATAGAGAGAGAAGACAAATAAGGTTTTGTGTCAACATGGAAGAGACCTAGTTGTCTCAACACTTTGCATCATCCCCAAAAGGAAACAGAAGACAAAAAGAAAAGATAAATTTAATGACATAGAAGAATGGAGATACAAATAGAAGAATATCACATGTTCATTTCCTTTATATCTCTATGTCAATGAAGCAACAAGGTTCATCCAAAGAAAAATAACAAACATAAAGATACACCAAACAAAAAAACACATGAGATCACATCGTGTGCAAGAAAACACAAAGAACACATGAATCAAATATAATGCAGTACCACACATGCAATTCAACCTGAAGCAGGTTGTTTGCATCCCAATCTTAGTCATCATAAATGGAAGGCATACAAATAGCTAAATGGACTACAAAAAGTGTTGTACTAGGAGCATCTCCAAGTGAAACATGTGGTGGGTCACTCTCATCAAGAGGATCATCAAAATTTTCCCCATCTAAACTCATTTTCTTTGAAAATAAAACATTAAGCTCATCATCATCCAAATTAATCACAATAGGAGGTTTTATGATAATTGCAGTTGAATTTTCTTGGTTCATTTCTTATTTTTATTCCATGTCTTATTTTGGTGAAAGTTGTAATTCTTCTTGAGTTGTTTCCATAGGTGTTGGATTACCATGCATTTTTTTATTCTTTTCTTCCAATTGGTGAGCAATATCATGACATCTATGTCTACGCTCTTTAGCATTTTGGTTTCTTCTTTCATGATTTTCAATTTGTGATGGGGTAGGACTGAGTTTCTCACCCATTAGTTTTTTTTCTTCCCTTAAGGGAGGAGCTAAAGGAACCATCATGGGTTGGGAAACTACTTCCTCTTTAGGTTTATACACTTTTTTTTTTATCTTTGGAGGAATAAAAGGAATCATTTTATTGTCTCTTGGTCTTTTATAGGAGATGGGTGGAGTGACTACAACATATTTACATTGGTTACTTGGAAGGGTCTTGGATTGGGGAATTGGTTCATCAGTAATTGGTGGAGGAGGAGGAACAACCATGGACCTATCATTATTAAGAATATTAGTAAGAGATAACTCTGCTATGCACTTTTCCTTGAACTTTTGATATGAATTGAAAAATAGATCTTAACAAGGCTTTATAGGTTCCATAGGTTGAGGAAAAAATAAATACAATGAAAATTTCCCATAGGAAGAAAATAGATTAAACTCACTATGATGCACTACAAATATCTCTTTTTCAAAGGGGGACTTTATGCACTTGTGAATAACTGATAGGATGAATTTCATGGAGCGTAAGCATGGGTAGCCTAACTTCACATGGAATTGATATGATGTTAGGATGATGTAGAATGAGACATCTAATTATTTTAGTCCAAATTTAAGAGGAAGGGTTATGGAACTAGTCATAGGGTGAGAAAAACAATCATGATTTTTTATCCATGCTTTCAATTGGTCATAAAAATCTTCATAAAGCTCTTACACAAACAAGAAATCCTTAGTGATCACATTCTCTACACACACTGGTGAAACAATAGAAATGGTTTATTTTATGGTTTAGGACATAAAACAACACATTCCACATTCATTCATTCAAGGGAAAACCCTAGAGATCTCAATCCAGATGTAGAAAAGGGGGGAGAGAACTTGTAGTAGGGTTGTCCTAGGGTCTGATTAGAAACTAAAGAGGGGTTCACCACCAAGATAGGGCTTAGAAAGACTAATTAAATGAAAGATTAAATGACTAAACCTAATGCAATGCAATATTTCACTAAGTGACCTAGAAAACCACATAAATCAAAATAAAAAGTCGAGAGATGAAAGGTGGGCATCTAGAAACCTGAAAAGGAAGGGATGAAGACATGAAATGCCAAAAATATTGAATTTAATGCTAACTGGGACTTGTTGGCATATGATGTTTGTGCACATGATTTTTGGTTTCCCACATTGTCATTGATGGAAACTAAAGTCTTCAATTTGGTCCACAATATCACTTATCATCGGACCAGCAAAAGATCTATGTTTTTGTAGTTTACCAGCTGAACAGGACATTTGGCTAGTCTGTTGATTCAGTCACCTGACTAGATCATCATTTTGTTGTTTGGATCTGCAAGGAAGGTATCTCAACATGTATCTTACTTTGCTAAAGAATTTTTGTGACATTACTGCTATCATAGCTCAAATTAAGAGGTTTGGTGGTATAACTCATTGTCTATTCTTCTCTTGTGGTTGACATGTTCAATATCATAGATTGTGAATGTATATGGAGTAAATTTTTTGTTATTTTCTTATGTTTGAACATTTGTTTGGTTCCCTACTATGAGTTTAGCTAACTTATGTAGGTACGCACTAAATTGTGATTTATGATTTTGGGCCAACACAAGGAAAGCTATTATATTTTTCTTCAAGCCGACATATAGTGAAATTGATGATAGTGGATATATAAAGAAGATCAGTATTTCATCTTTGGTATGCAAAAGTGTGAAAAATGTCTGTATGGAAAGTGTGTATGGTATTTATGCAAAACGTTTGTACATAGTACTATGAGCCTACATCAAAAAATCATCAAGTGAGTTACTATATGTGTTGCAGGAAGACTTCTATTGAAGTGCATAATAGAGCATGAAAAGAGCGTGATCAAAGAGGAGATTGTGTGCTTCATTGGAACTGAACTCTAGAATTTGAAGATGTTGTCCCATCAGTTAAAAATTTGTAGCAACATTCTATCATATGTATTGTAGGCAATGAGCCTCTATTTTGTTGAGCAGTGAGCTCTAAGAAGTGAGCCTGAATGCCTTTTATCTTTACTTTTAATAGAGTAAATTTTTTTTGGATTAATCTCCACCATGGTTTTTCCCTTAACAGGGTTTCCACATAAAATATCCAGTGTTATGGTGTTCATTATTGTGTGTGCACGTTCTTATCTGTCGTATGTCACTAATACTGCACAAAGTTCTTACATTGTTGTAGTTGGTTTTAAATTTGATATGAATAGTAAAACTTGTTCTACACTGATTCACCCCCCCTCTCAGTGTTCCCTACATACAACAATTGGTATCAGAGCAAGGTTCCACTTCTAAAGCCTAATAGCTTGAGGTGGATCCAATGATTACAATGGATTCTAGTGGTCTTCAACAATGGATTATGGTGGAACTTGATGATCTTTATCAATCCAAAGTAGAAGTCATGGAACTCAAAGCAAGTATTGCACATGTTGAAAAATTCATCCAATCACTAAAAAATAAGATAAGTGATTCAAGAGAAAAGAGGAAGGAACTATGTGATCAACTGAAGCAAAGAGAAAATAAAGGCTCAGATGATGTGCATTTAAATAAAACCCTAAAAGAGATAGCAAGAGAATGTGAGAAGCTGGCTAAGGATAATGTAGCCCTAAAACTTGAAATGGAATCAGTGGTGATGAGGTTTACCATATAAATTGAGAAAAGAAATAAGAATGAGGAAAATATAGCCCAATCCTTGAAGGATAAAACCGAGCAATGCATTAGAATTAACAGTGGATTCATTTAGTTAGAAATGGAACTACTGCAATCCAGAAGCAACGAGCAAGATCTTGAGAGACAGTTAGTAATTCTTACAAATGAGTTGGCCACTGCAAATGAATTCAAAGAAAAATTTAATATGAGCTTCACCAAGCTTGAAGAAATAACTAAAAGTAAGAAAAACATAAGTGATAAGCGGGGTCTTGGATATGAAGAAGGGGAATGTTTCGAATCTAATCAGAAGAATCTTGAAAACAATAGAAGAAGAAGATATCTGGTAAGGCAACCTAATGCTCAAATATTTAATGGATATTTCTTTGCTTGTAATAAATTTGGACACATGGCTTCTCAGTGTAGAAAGATAAGTCCTAGCATTTTATCATTTCCTAGTCAATGTTTTCATTGCAAGAAGTTTGGTCATAAAGCATTAGAATGCAGAAGAATAACTATTAATACAAGTAACATTAGACTCTATTCCTATGGAAGATTTGGGCATATTGTTAATTAGTGTAGGGAAAGTGTAAATTAATGGAGAGGCTGGTATAGACAGAGAGGTTCAATATGCTTTAATTGTAATAATCCTGGTCATACAACGAAATTCTATGAGAACAAAAATATGAATAAAAGAAGTCTGGATTATCAGAGAAAGAAATAAAACAAAGGTAAGACAAAATATTCTATGGAGAAGAGATAAAATATTAGATGAAAAATACATGGGTGAGAAAAATTGAATCCAGTGATGGGAATAAGCCTGCATCGGAAGCCTCCACCGGTAGCCCTTTTGGTAACTGATGTCAGGCCAATAGCCTAGGGGGGAGTTTTTCATGAAAAATATCTTATACTCCCTATGTATTACAAGTGTCAGATTAGTGGATGTTGTTAGTCATTGAGTCTCTTTCAAAAGGAAGTATTGGAATTTGTATGATGAACTGGAAGAAATTGGAATAATCTACAACTAAATCTTTCACCTGTTGTCTAAGTCTATAGTCTCATTGAAACTTCTAGGGCAACGCATTTAATGCGTCAAAAGTGAAAGTTAGCAAAGTTATATAAGAGAATTTTGAACTTCATTTTCTGCACATTGTATTAAAGAAGAACAAGCTCATTGGAATTTTTCTACTCGTCTCAAAGGATCAAAAGGATTTTGGGTAGTGAATCTTAAGGTATTTTCGTTAATCATTATTTTTGTGGATTTCGTGGTTTTCTATTTGGAATATAATCATGAAGCAAATCAAATATGTTGTAACCCTAGATGAGTATAATAGTCAAAAGATTAGGGATGAGCAATATTTTTTGTCGCTTATTGATTGTAAAAGGCTTGAAGGATCCAAACATAGAAATTTTGATATCTAGTGCAAGTTCCCTCATTTTGTTAATACAGATATTGTTTGGATTTTCTTGAATAAATTTGATGGTGACACCATTACATTGGACAAACTGTATCAAATCACTAAGGACGTGATCGAGAATCTAACTGGACTATGTAAAGATGGTGACATTCTGAAGAAAAAGTTGAATAGAAATGTGGAAGTCGAAACCCTAACTGAAATCAGGGGAGATCAAATGGCACTGATAATTTCATCAATCAAGTACCTCCTGACCAAGTATGTGGCTTATGTGATTTCATATAAAATCTATTTCAGGAACCATGAGGGATCAACTTCGGCTATTGCTACTTATATTGCTCATAAGATGATAATTGAAGGTGAGAAATTTGACTTGTGTAGCCTATTGAAAGAACAACTAATGGAAAATGTCCAGTTGTCTAGGGAAATTGACTATTCTTTCAGGTTTGCTACTTTGGCAACATTCATTTTAATGTATTTTCTAAATTTTTTTCCATTAAAAGATAATGCGGTATGGAAAGAGAGTATACCTATTTGCAAACAAATATTCAATCACTACAACTCTTTTGAGAACTGTGAACAAGTATATGATAGTTTCTTTAGAAAATTATTAATGAGATTTGGAGAAGGTGGTGCTTCACTCCCAACAAGAATAACTAATATTGGATCATCTTCTAGGAAGGGAGAGAAAGAGCATAAAAGGAAAAGAGTTTTGGATGATGTGAATCCTTCTACACTTAGGCCTGCAAAGACTGAAAAGTAAGAAATAAGTCAAGTAGTTGTGGACATAAAGGGTGAATCTTCTGAAGAGTATATTTTGTAAGATCCTCCAAAACTAGTTGAATTGGAAGCTGTTACTGATTTAGACAATGATGAGGAAGAAGCTTTGTTTAAATCTAAAATATTAGAGATCATTCACAGAGAGAATGGCATGCAAAAGGTGTTCAAAATGTGGTTAGACAAACCATCTTTTGAGCATGAACTTATTGAAAACACTTTAGCAATATTCAAGTTGTGGACAATAATGTAGAGTTGGGAAGCTTACAGAATATTCTCCTAGATGAAATGCTTGAGTGTGTGAAGATAGCTATGGAATCTGTGCCCTCAGACATAAAAGAAGAAGAGATAATTTCTCATCTAAAAATGCAGTTTAGGTTATCTCTCTCAAAATTGAAGAAGAGGATGAGTGAATTAAGACAATGCATTGATTCTACAAATAACATATTCAACTGCTGCCTAAAGTGGCCTCATGTGACAGGGAAGTACAAAGTCAAACTTGAGGAAATTGAGAGTGAGCTAGTTAAGATTGGATAGGACTATAGTATGCTCCTGGACTCGAATGGAGACATGAAGAAGAAGGTTAGCAATTTACAGGCTAAGAACACAAAATTGCTTCATACTAAGAATGTTCTCACTGACACATTTTGTAAGGTTAAGGATATAACTAAAAGTGGACTGGAACAAATGGTTGAGATTCTCAGACCAAGAGAGAAACTGCAACAGGAAATCACTATTCCTGAGAACCTTAATCAAATCATCAACAAGACATCTGAGAACAATAGATTGATTATTTCCATTGGATTTGTTGTGGATTCCTAGAAGAAATTCTTTCTAGAAATGAAAGCTAAATATAAGATAATCTTCTAAATTTTTTGCAATAGTTGTAAATTTTTTGAAGAATGAAGTAAAGGTTAGTACAGTATTTTAAGAAGTTAAGGAAAGAAGCATAGAGTGGATGCTATAGAGTTTTTTCATTGATGTCAAAGGGGAAGAGAATGGAGTGAAAAATTTCTTGGCATCTTTAGGGGGAGTAACAATTTTGATATAATACTTTTTTGAGTTCTGGGCACTTAGTAAATTTTTCACTAAGTGTTGCCATTAATGCCAAAGGGGGAGATTGTTGGCATATGATGGTTGTGGACATGATTTTTGGCTACCTGTGTTGTCATTGATGGCAACTAAAGTCTTCAGTTTGGTCCATAGTATAAGTTATGATTGTACCAACAAAAGATCTATGTTTTTCATAGTTTATCGGTTGAATAGGACATCTGGTTAGTCTGTTGATTAAGTCACCTCACCGGATCATCATTTTGTTGTGTAGATCTACAAGGAAGGTTTCCCAACACGTATCTTACTCTATTGAAGAATTTTTGTGGCATTATTTCTATCATAGCTCAAATTAAGAGGTTTGGTGGTATAACTCATTGTCTATTCTTCTCTTGTGGCCGACATGTTCAATATCACAGGTCGAGGATTTATATGGAGTAAATGTTTTGTTATTTTCTTATGTTTGAATCTTTGTTTGGGTCCCTACCATGAGTTTAGTTGACTTATGTAGGTATGCACTAAATTGTGATTTATGATTTTGGGTCGACACAAGGAAAGCTATTATATTTTCCTTCAAGTCAACATATAGTGAAATTGATGATAGTGGATATATAAAGAAGATCGATATTTCATCTTTGGTATGCAAGAGTGTGAAAAATGTGTGTATGGAAAGTGTGTATGGTATTTATACAAAAAATATGTATAGTACTATGAGCCTACATTAGAAAAACATCAAGTGAGTTATTGTATGTGTTGCAGGAATACTTCTGTTGAAATGCATAACAGAGCATGAAAATAGTGTGATCAGAGAGTAGATTGTGTGCTTCATTGGAACTGAACTATGGCATTTGAAGAGGTTGTCCCATCAGTTAAAATTTTGTAGCAACATTCTATCATATGTATTGTAGGTAGTGAACCTCTATTTTGTTGAGAAGTGAACTCTAGGTAGTGAGCCTGAATGCAAGTGTATTCCCCTTTTATCTTTACTTTTAATAGAGAAAAAAATTTGTGGATTAATCTCCACCATGGTTTTTCCCTTAATAGGGTTTCCACATAAAATATATGGTGTTATGGTGTTCATTATTGTGTGTGCATGTTCTTATTTGTCTTATGATGCTAATACTACACAAAGTTCTTACATTGTTGTAAATGGTTTTAAATTTGATATGAATAGTAAAACCTATTGAACATTGATTCACCCCCCCTCTCAGTGTTCCCTACGTCCAATAGTACTCATACACCAGACTAGGCGATTTAGTCCAAAGTTAAGGTTTCTAGGTAGGAACTAGAATCTAGTAGAGATATGAATGAAAAATCCTAAAATATAAAAAAATTCCTATACTAGGACTCATACGCTAGAAGTGGCATTTTAGTCTAGTTAAGGTTTTCTAGAAATTCAAATTCTGATTCTACTCTTCAATGTCTACTCTATCCTTTCCACTTGATCTCTAGGTCTAAGACCCTGATTTACAACCTATAGGTGACCTTTAGTGAAGATGACAACCTTGTGACAACTTGATTAATTTCTTCATCCTTGCAACCTAATCTTCAAAGGGTCTTCAAGCTCCAAGACACCTAGATCTGCAATTACACATGTAGAGAGAGAAAAACTTGTTGACTTTTTAGTGAATAAGGCTTTTCCTTAGTCAAACCCCATTTAGGAAATTAAACTAAATGATGAGATAATGAAATAAAGACATGAAACATGAAAAGTGGAACATGAAACATGAACAATAATACATTGACTGATGTCTTGTAAATGTGCAATCTAACATGAAGTGGCCATGAAGGATATAGATCTAGAACTTGAAATAAGTGTAGAACAATGCTTAATCTTGGATCTTGAATGCAACATCACAAAACTAGCTCAACAACATGCTTGATGCAAGTGATGACCTTGACATGATGATGGATCTTGAATTGCTGCAACAAATGATGAAAAATTCTACCCTTGAATGCTCTTGTAAACTCTTGAATGCTTCCTTGATCACAAATTTTCTATAATGCATGAATACTTGAAAGCTTAGGATGTTAGGATGAAAATGCGTGAAATAACCTTGTAATTATACTTGTTTATGCCAAATTTCCCTAGATTACAACACTACAAGATGACATTAGATCTAGGAGGATAAATTCATGCCAATAATTTAAATTAAATTTGATTTTGGGCCATGTGGGACCCATATGCCACAAGTGGCCTATGGGTCCCATTAGGATTAACTATGCACCACATTTTAAAAAGTGCTTAGAATGATGTAAAATCTAGATCAGGGCCCAAAAACCTAGTTGGGACTCATACGCCCAAGGTGGCATATCAGTCCTAGATCACTAAATCTAGGCCACAGAACCTAAAAAAACTTGAATTATGATTGGATCTGTTGGAGAAATAAGGACACACAACTGAGAGGGGGGGTGAATCAGTCATGACAGAAACTTATTTCCTTCTTAACTTAACTTAATCTCAAAAGTGATGAATAAGAAATTAACCACAAACAATTAACACATCAGAGAGACAAAAAACACCAATATTTTTGCATGGAAACTCTATTAGGGGAAAAACCACGGTGGATGTTAATCCATAAGATTATACCATGTTAAAAGTATAATGAGAAATAAAAAATGAGAATGCACATGCATTCAGGCACACTTCCTAGATCTCACCACTCAAATACAAAAGAGGACTCACTGTCCAACAAACTTCATGAATGGCAACCACATATCAAAAACCATATTCTTGGCATCCAACAATATCCTCCTTTGGCATTGATGGCAACACATGATGTGAAAAATACCACCAACCTAACACACTCTTTCTTCTCAACTGTACTTCTCCCCACAAGGTTCTTCTCCTTAGAAATATTTTCACAATGCACTTCTCCCCTTTTGACATAAATGGTAAAGGTAACCATGACCTTTCCAAATACACACTTTGAACCACATATATGCACATTTGACTACTCTTCCTAAGTAGCAGCCACATAAAACATCAACCTGGATCAGAATATAGCAATGAAGCTCACAGATTGATGCAAATAAATGCATCTTTTAGTTCTTATCAAGAGGGGTAATCACCCCTATCATTCCTCTGAGATACTCAAAACTATCCTTCAATAATGGCTTAGTAAATATATCTGCAATCTATTATTTGGTAGGCACATATTCCAATTTTACTTCTTTCTCATTCACTTTCTCCCTCAAGAAATTAAACTTGATTGATATATGTTTAATATTAGAATGCAACACCAGATTCTTTGAAATATTTATTGCACTTGAGTTGTCACAGTATATGGCAATAGGTTCTTCATATACCACCTTGATATCTTTTAGCATTTGTTTCATCCATATCACTTGAGTACATTTATTTGCAGCAACAATGTTATATTCTACTTCAGCAGTAGATAGAGAAATGGAATTCTGCTTTTTGCTCAACCAGGACACCAATTTCTTCCCTAGGAAGAAAACACCACCACTAGTACTTTTCCTGTCATCTACATCTCCAGCTCAATCCAAATCAGTATATGCACTCAAAGTGAGATCATCATCCTTTGGGCACTGAACTCCAAAGTTAGTTGTTCCTTTCAGATATCTGAAGATTCTCTTCACAGCAGTCACATGTGATTCTTTTGGATCACCCTGAAATCTAGCAACCATACATACAACATTCATAATGTCTGGTCTAGTTTGAGTTAAGTAGAGAAATCAACCAATCATTCACTTGTATCTAGTTTGATTCACCTTAGGAGAATCATCATTTTGTGTTAACTTACATCCACTCACCATGGGAGCATCAACAGGTTTTGAGTCATCCATTCCAAACTTCTTCAGCAGTTCTCTCACATAGTTGGACTAAGATATGAAAATTCCTTTGTCTAACTGAGTAGCTTGCAATCCCAGAAAGAACTTCATCTCTCCAACCATACTCATCTCAAATTCATTCTTCATTTCATCAACAAACTTCATACATAGATTTTCATCTCTTCCAAAAATGATATCATCAACAAAAACTTCTATAATTAACTCTTTATCATGATCTAATTTGAAGTATAATTTTCTATTAGAATTACCTTTAGTGAATCCAAGCTTTAGTAAATATTTTTCCAATCTAGCATACCAGGCTCTAGGGGCTTGGTTGAGTCCATATAGAGCTTTCTTTAATTGTTAGACCATATCTTCCTTGTTAGTTAGTTGAAATCCATTTGGCTATTCAATGTACACTTCTTCTAGTTCTCCATTCAGAAATGCATATTTTAGATCCATTTGATAGAATTTATAGTTTTTGTATGCAACATAAGCAAGAAATAACCTTACAACTACAATTATAGCAACAAGAGAAAATTTTTCTTCAAAATAAATACCTTCCATTTGAGAATACCCTTTACATACCAATCTTGCTTTATTCTAGACCACTTCACCTTGTTCATTCAGCTTGTTCCTAAACACCCATTTAGTACCAATCACATTTTTGTCTTTAGGCTTGTGAACCAGTATCCATGTGTCATTATTTTCAATCTGTGTCAACTCTTCCTTCATAGCTTCCAACCAATGTTCATCTTGATAGGTTTCAGCGACATTTTTAGGTTCAATCTTGGAAATCAAGCAATATTCTTTTGCAATCTTTCTTCTAGTTTGCACTCCTTTATTCTTATCTCCTATGATTTGATTGTTAGAATGATTTAGCTTTACATACCTTGGAGTTTTGGGACATTCTTGAACTTCTGATTATTTTTCTCTTTCTTCTGCACTTGCACTTGTCTATGCTTCTTGACTAACTTGATTTATCAGAACCACTAGAACATATGGAACATATGACAAAATTTGAAGTTTATTGTGTTTGAACATTTTTCCCTTTGCTAGTATTGTCTTCATTTGAATCATAGCCACAATATCTAGATGATTTGATAGAGTGCTCATCAACTCTAACATTTTTACTTTCAATCATCTTTCTTAATATTTTGTTATAGCACTGATAGGCCTTTGTTTTAGTGGAGTAACCTAGGAAAATACCTTCATCGCTTCTTGCATCAAACTTTCCTATATCATCATCTCTCTTGTTCTAAAACTTGCTTCCAAAGATCTTAAAATATTTAACAGTAATCTTGTAACCAGACCATAACTCAAAAGGGGTCTTACCAGATTTACCATTAACATTTACCCGGTTGAAAGATACACAACAGTGCTTACCACTTCACTTCAGTACATCTAAGACACATTTCCTTCCATCATAATTGTTCTGGTAGCATCCAAAATTGTTTTATTCTTTCTCTCTGCAACTCCATTTTGTTGAGGGGTTCAGGGAGAAAATAACTATCTTTTAATTCCATGCTCTTCACAAAAAGAGTTGAATTCCCTAGAGGTGAACTCACCACCTCTGTTAGATCTCAGGAACTTGATTTTTAGACCTTTCTCATTCTCTGCCATAGCCTTGAAACTTTTGAACTTTTAAAATGCTTGACATTTTTCTCGTAGGAAAGAGAACCATATCATTCTAGAATAATCATCAATAATCAACATAAAGTACCTTTCTCCATGAATACTTCTTGACATTTTTCTCTTAGGAAAGAGAACCATATCATTCTAGAATAATCATCAATAATCAACATAAAGTACCTTTCTCCATGAATACTTCTAACTCTGGAGGGACCACAAAGGTTAGTATGTAGCAGCTCTAGCAAATTTTTTGAATGAAATTGTTTTCTGCAGAAAGAGACTCTAGTTTGTTTACCCATATGACATTCCTTATAGATTGTGTTAGCAGGCTTTACTAACTTAGGTAGATCTCTTACTGTTTGAGTAGAACTTATCTTGATAATTTTGTCAAAATTTGCATGACACAACCTCCTATGCCACAACCACCTTTCATCTACTTGAGCAATTAAACAACTCCCACCAGTAGTATTTAGGTGAAAGATATTACCTTTTTTCTATTTACCTATATCAATCATATTCCCATAACTTTTGCATATCTTGCATCTTCCATTTTTGAACTGAAGATCATAGCCATTTTGCACCATTTTTCCAACACTCAACAAGTTGTACTTCAATACTTCAACATAAAGAACATCATTAGTGTTATCTTTACCACCAAGACAAATAGATCCTTTGCCATGAATCACACTAGCATTGTTATCTACAAATCTTACAACCCAAACGTCATACTTCTCTAGACTCGCAAATTTTCTTTTATCACCGGTCATATGATGTGAGCATCCACTATCAATGACCCACTCATCTTTTTCTTCAACTTAGTCTGCAAGAGCCTTTTCATCTTTAGCAGATTTAGTAGCCACAGGATTATCCTCGATGGTAGCAATGAAAAGCCATTCATCTTCATTTCCATTATCTTTATCAGACTCGTCATCGGTCATTGCTTCTTCAACAAAGTAACATCTCTTTTGGAACCTAGACTTGTAAAGCTTAGATCTAGGGACTCTTTCAGGACATCTTGATGCAAAATGACCAATTTTATTGCAAGAAAAACATTTAATAGGAAATACATCTTCATACTTACCCTTTCCTCTACCTTCTTGCTTTGCAATTAGTGCTTCCAATTCTTCTACCTCTCTTTCTTTATCTTCAAGTTGTTTCAATTCTTCATCATACTTAGATACCTTTCTAGAACACTCTCCCAAACTATATCTTTTCCTGTTACTTCTAGATATAGTCACTTTGAATGAAGATTCATTCTTTGGTGTAGATTCACCAAATTCACTTATTTCAAAATCAGCAATCTTGCCAACCAGTGTGTCTCTTGTCATTTTTGTTACTGATCTGATCTCTTCAACAACATGAGCTTTCACTTTGTAGAAGGGAGGCAAGGATCTGATTATTTTAGCCACAATTTTATCCTCCTCCACAGAACCAAAAACACACCTAATACCCATCACTATCTCATTTACTCTCTACATGAAAGAAGTTATATTTTCATCTTCACCCATTTTCAAATTCTCATACTTTCCTTTCAAACTCTGTAGCTTAGCCATATTCACTTGTGCATCTCCTTCATACAAGGTTTACAGCTTCATCCAAATCTCATAAGTTGTCTGCAATCCTATCACATTATCCATCTCTGAATCTGTTAGAGAACTCACCAGAGCTTCAATAACCCTAATATTATTTTCAGCATCTTTGATCTCATCAGCAATGGAGGGACCATTCTAAGGAATAACATATGGATCTTTTGTAATCTTCTAGAAATCTTCACCAATACATCTTAGATGACATTGTATCCTAACTTTCCACAGTGAGTAGTTAGTGCCATCAAATCTCGGACTGTCCTTCTTGAATTTTTCCATCCCAGATCACCTCAAGCTTTTAGACTTCTTCAGAGGAACCCGCTTTGATACCAATTGTGGGAAAAACAAGGACACACAACTAAGAGGGGGGAGTGAATAAATTGTGACAGAAACTTAAAATTTTCCTACTTAACTTAATCTCAGATCTGATGAATAAGAATAATAAATTAACCACAAACAATTAACACATCAAAGAGACAAAGAACACTAATATTTTTGTGTGGAAACCCTATTAGGTGAAAAACCATGTTGGATGTTAGTCCACAAGATTATACCCTGTTAAAAGTATAATGAGACATAAAAATGGGAATGCACATGCAGTCAGGCACACTTCCTAGAGCTTTTCACTCAAATACAAAAGAGGACTCATTGTCCAACAATAGGGTTTGGATTAAGACCATCCAAATTGTGAACTGAGATAATAACTTCTATACAAGCTAGATTATAGTTCCAATTAAGCTTAGAAAATATTCTTCACACTTCGCTCAATCTTCTTCACACTCTACTCTACAAACGAATGATATTCACACATACAAACATAGGATCACATCGAGCACCTTTTCCACACTTTACACCAATGAAACAATCACACTTATATTTCCGCTACATGAGATTTCATCATAACTTAGTTGCCCAAGAAAATAAAACATATTTGCAATGTCAACCCAAATTTATAAATAAATTTTTTAATACGAATCCACCAAGGTTAGTTACAACATAGTGGAGACCCAAATTAACATCTCCAACACAAAAATATTTTAATTAATTTCACCACAAAGATCCACAACATGCTATCACCAACATGTCAGCCAAGAACATGAAAAACTGAACATGCACAAGAAAAGATCTTCAACCACAAGATCTCTGAATAATGTGGACATACCAAAAAGATAGAGAATGATCTAGAGACATTAGAGAACACCAAGAAATAATAGAGAAGCATCCGTAGCAACTGAGATTAACAAAATTATACAATCTTCATTTAGGAACATTGATAGAGACCACATAAACACTATCAGAACACAACTGTTCAAAACATGATTAGAACTTCATGCATACCTCTGAAACTTCTGATGGATGAACTAGATACACTCAATATTAAACCCATTAGTCCACACTAGCTAATATTCAACGTATAGAACAAGACACCTTCATGACCAGCACAGTTCCACTAGGAACCTAGAATAATTTCTTTTACAATTTTCTCAATATCCTCAACATATACAACCATTAATACACCAAATTCTAATAGTGTTGACATCAATGACAACCACATATTAGCAACCGTACTCACAACATCCAACAGGATCTTGGTTCATGTCAGGATTATCCTCAAAAAGATGCATTAAATGAGGGTTGTGAATGAAAAAAAAAGCCAATTAAGGCATAAAGAAACCCAATTAATAATGACAACCCTAGAAAAGTGTGAAATTTTGGAACAACACTTTACAACACCTTAAATAAGGTATAATTAAGTTCATTTAGTCCACAAGGTCCCAAGACCTAATGTAAATGTGTCAAACACATTACAACACTAAATCAAGGCAACATTATGCTTAATTTATTGAGGGCCCAAACAAGCAAGGAAAAGTAAAGGGATACTTTTTCTATTTCCACAACTAGATCTAGATCAATGGGTATTCCTTGTATAGTTTTTTAATTGGCATAATTAGCAATGTAGAGAGGACCATCAGGTGCATGTCTAAGTGTATCACTATTGATAAAAGCAATGTCGGGTAGCTCAGTGGTTTGGCGCTTATAACATTGCACATCTATTAGACCAACCATATGATCTAATTCCTCCTGTTCATTATTTTTATCATTCATTTCATCACTCATATCATCAATCTTGTAAATATTCAACACATCATTCTTAACATCACAAGCTTTCACAAAGTTGGTTGAATGATTAGGCATAGGATTGGTAAAAATTTACAAGTTTTTGTTAGGTGGGGTAATAAACTTATTCCCTTGGTCAATAACACCAACCAACTAGATGTGATTAGAATCATTAAAGTCTTGAACATGATGTTTAATACACATGCATAGTTCCATATCATGTCCACTTATGTGATAACATTGACAAAAGGCATTTGAATTGTTATTTGGAGGTAAAGGTTTTGTTGTATCCATAGGTGTAACAAGAGGCAATCATATTAGTTTTTTACTCAAAATTTACAATAGGATTGAATGGATAGTGTCAGGTATTGGGTGAATTTTCTATCTCTTGATCTAAATTGGTATGGAGTTGAACTTATGACAACAACTTGAGGTTCAATGTGGTTGTTTGTTTAAGGTGTATGAAACTTGGTAAAAAAATATTTTATTTTTTTAATAGAACTTTGATAGTTGTTTTGATGTATGGGTTTGTATTTCTTAGTATGATCTGATGAAGATGCCTCCTCATACATTTTACTAATCAAATTCTAATAATCACGAAGAGTCATGTACAAATGTATGAAGGATGGGAATTTCATCAATAATACTCTATCCCTTATATTGGTTTGTAGGTTGTCAATGAACATTCTTAGGATATCCACATCAGGAAGAGTTAAACTAATTTGTGATAACATCAACTAATAGCAACTTATGAAATCTATAAGCTTTTCACCTTGCCTTTGCTTATATTGCATCAAATTAGTTATATTAATCTGATGACCAATATTGACTTTGAAATGATTGAGAAAAGCATCAACAAGTTTATGAAATGATAAATGAATTATTCAATAATAAAAAAACCATTCCAAATATATGTCTTTCAATGACCTAGGAAAGAGTTTATCCAAGAGCTTATCCTAAAAAATTAAGTCACTACATAAGGCTGTGTATACCAATATATGATTGCTAGGATCCACTTTACAATTGTACTTGTTAAATTAGGAAATAATTATGTTTTGAAAAAAAAATTCTTTCAATATTTCTAGTGGAAATGGGAATTTTTTGATATATTGTGATGATTTTCCATTTTTGTTTTGGTTCAATTTTGAGATTTGTTGTTGGATTGAGGTGACATTTTGCAAAATTTGGTTGATGATGGAATCATTATTTGAATTTTTTTGGGAATATGGTGAACATGGTGGAATTTTGTATGTGGTAGGTGGGCTACTATGTTGCAAATTTATGAGAGGGGATGAAACTTGGGGAATCATCCCTTTACTTCTAGAAGAATATAGAGTATTCCACCAGGATTTCATCATTACATCCCTTTGTTAGGGTATAGACCAGAAAACTGTTACTGTAGAAGGTGTGATGACTTGATTTCTTGGATATGACACCTGCATAGCTTGAACAACACATCATCTGAACCACAAGAAAAAATATTGCTAGTGGAAGGATGTAGATTAGAAAATCCTAATTACCTTAGAGTCAGCGTTGTGAGTGCTTCAACACAACTTCTACAACTTATCTTTATATGTTGTACATCAAACTGAGATGATATAAATGTAAACACATTGTGTACATATCATAACATGAGTATCATCCTCTGCACCACACTTAGTTACCATACTAAACATTATTCTTCCTTATATAGTTTAGTATAATTACACCAACTGATATAACACCATAAAAATTATCTAAAAAAAATGTACATTCTTTAGTATATACATCTGACATCAATGACAACACCTACTACCAATAGTCTCCCCATTTTTCATTGATGGCAACACATATGCTTCTCTCCCCATTTGACATCAAGGGAAAAGGGAATAATATCTTCTATTTACAACATCCTAAAAAATGTATGAACTCCCCCTTACTATACACTCCCCTTGAGTTGGTTATGCCTAAAAATGTCTTCAATAGAAACTAAAAAGATAATGCAAAAAAAAAATACACAAAGTAAAAATTGTCTCATTTACCCTTTCACAACTTCTTTGGAAGATAGAGTATTTTTGTGGGTTTCCTTTATTGCTCTAGATTTGTAGTCCAGTTTGTTTTTACAGAGATTTTGAAATTCAAATTCTATGCAAAATTCCTTCGACTCATTCATTTTGCCAGGATTTTTCATTTTCTGGCCTACTTCCATTTCTTTGACCAACAATCTAGACAATTATGAAAGCCACACATTGGTCAACTGATTCTCTTAGGAGACTAAATTGTTTCTTTAACTGTTCTCTTTGATCCAATAGAAATGTCAAATGTACATGAATATTTTCAATTTGTGCCTTGGTGGATCCATTCATATCTCTTGATACATCATATGTTTTGGACAATTGTGTAATTTGTGACTCAATAGAGTCAATATGACTTTTTATATCTTTGGTGGAGCTTGTCCATTTCAAAAAAAATTGATAAAGAGTTGTTGCTTCATTCATACAATCCTTAAACATTTCTATATTTTCTTACAATTTATTTTCTGCATTAGCACACCATTATGAAGCTTAACCTATTCTCTTATCTTTTATCTTTCTTAAAGCCTCTTGTTCTACCTCTTTTTCCAAGTGAGAGGAGTGATCCTTAAAATAATCCATTAAAGATATTTAACTTTTGTTCAAGAGGAAAGGAGACATCAATGTTTACTTCTAGTAGACCTTCATGAGTAATCTTGACTAACTCATCAAATAATTCCCTTTTATTTTTATTCTCTTGTATTATTTATTTTCTCATAGAACATGCAAGGAATCACCAAGTTGTAGCTTATGAAGTTGAGCAATATTTGATAATTCAACCTATCCCTCATGTGTTTCAATTTGCAAAATTTGAGGAGACACCATAGGTTGAAACTGCATTTGTAGTCCTAGAATGTATTTGAAAGAATCTATATAAGAAGACTAACCTCCTTCACATCATGACCTTTCTCAAGATTTACCTCTACCTTTTGATCATTGTTTCTTGGTTTTTATAGTGGAGGAATGTTATTTTTTTCACCAAAGATAGTGTTCTATGGAGGAGAGACACCTATTTTACTTTGATCTCTTGCATTGTGTGTCCTTGTGTTCTTTGGAGGAGTAGTTTCCTCATCTTGTTCAACATTTTCATCACCAAATTTAGTCACATTTTCTTCAAAGGTAGATAAATCTATGTCCCGAGTAGATACATCAAGTATGTCCTATAAATTTGAAGTATCTAGAGGAGCTCCATCTCTTATTATTTCAACATTCTTCAGTTATAATAAGTTTTCTATCATTTCTTCCATGTCTTTCTACATCATATTTATTTCTTCTTTATCCTTTTCCATTAGGGTATTTATTCTTTTTTTGGTCTTAAATTCCATACCCTAATATTGAGACAACTTTACCCTTTCTTCATGAGAGATTGATACACCAACTTTTTCTAATGTTTGTTGTCTCATCTTAGCTTCTAAAACATATCCATTCCTCTTGCTGATGATTATATTTGCAATGCTTGTAAGAAGTTGATCAATGATTTCATTTAGAGCCATATTGAAGCTTCTCATATACATAAGTATTGCTTTCTCAATTATGGCATTGTGAACAAGAGGAATTTCATCATAAAGTTCAACAAAAAAATTTAGTGTATCATTCTCTACAATTGCATTAATAGTAGCCTCAAACTGTAGAAGGACATATTCCTTTGTCATCAAAGGGATCTTCTCTATTTTCTTTTTCTTTCCCTCCTCTTTAGATGTTTCTTTTTTCTTCACTTTGTCTTGTTCTCTTCTTTCTTCTCTTTAGAATGTAGCCTTTCATTTCATCTTCATCATCAACCACCACATTCACAAGAGTGATATTTTCCCTGCTAGCCTTCTATTTTGGTCTTGGTTTCTTCTTTTTGGTAGTCTTAGTTCCCATCGGTGTTTTAGTAGCAGCCCTTCTATTGCTAGGAGGAGTTTTGGTAGGTTTGCAAGTTTCAACAACAGTAGGGGTAGACCTACTTGATCTCCTTGGTCCTTGTGGAGTGGTGGTGAGGGCTTGTGACTCATCTGTAGAACCCTTGGAAATTTCAATAACCCTCTTTAACTCTAGCATCATCTTTCCTAATTTCTTATTCACCTTTTCTTTTGCATTATTTTACATTTTCTTGTTGGTTATTTAATCATAAGTACCAAATCTATCAACTACATTATCTTTCGATTTTCTGAGCAATATGTTAGCATATGCAATCTAGTTTTCTCTAGGAAGTTCATTGGCCAACCTTGTAGTCCAAGAAGTCCTTAGTTCAACCTCTTCCATGTAACAATTATCTTTATCCACCATGAAGGCGATCACATCCTTATACCTTTCTACAACATGAGAAGGTATTTTGTCACTCCTTTTCATTTCACTTTGGAAGGTTTTAAAGAAATGGTGTAGAGAAGAGAGGCAACCTTTCCACAATCACAATTTTAACCAATTCAAACAAGCATTCTTCCCTCAAATCCCCAGTACAACAACTTTTCACAATTCTTCCACAAACTCCTTATAGCATATCAAATGATGAAAATCTAGCATATCTCTCAAAAGACAACTCAAATCCACCAACCAAATACCATTTCAAATACCCATTATGGCATATTCCATCTCAAAAACACATACCTTTATTTTGGAGCATATCATCCAAATAATTGTTGACATATTGTCCTCCTTAGCCAATTAGGAAACTATTACAAAGCATCACCACCCTAATCCTCCTTCCAAAAACAAAACTCTATTGGATAGTCTCAACCAGGTTACACAAGCACTGAATCAATAATTTCATCAAGAGAAAAAACCACCAGTACCTAAAAACACAAAACCCTTATTTTTGACTAGTTTCAAGGGGGTTTCATGAAACTATGGCTTACAAAGCCTATTTCATCTTACTAACTCATCAAACATGCCTCAAATGGCCTACACATGCTTCCCAAATCATTGCACAGCCTTTACCAATGCATCTTATGCAAACTTCCACTCTAAACCATCACTTTTCATCGCAAAACTCAAATTTGTAACTAGGGCAGTAATAAAAATTCAGCTAAATACTTTCAAGTGTGTAAGGAAAGCTAAGGTGCGGAAGCAACACTCCTAACATCAAAAACTTAGGGAAGAATGCAAAGATGCTTTTAAATTTTCAATTATAGACCAATTAAGATACAAAGAAACAAAGAAATAAACATACAAAGATGAACACTAGATTTATGTGGGAAAACCCTTATGGGAGAAAAACCCACCACACCAAGAAAAACCCCTTTGTATTATAGTAATGAAATTACATACAGAGTACAAGCTTCACTCTCTGATTTCAATTTACAATAGCATAATCCTTGATCAACCTTGTACAAAACATTCAAGTTACAATGCTCTTAGAATTAAATTCACACTAATTTACACATCGAACTATTCATCCCATTCATTGTCCAACTGTTGATCGAACCGAACATCATCTGCAATTGTAGAGTATATCCATGTCATCCCTATCTATTGAACTTCCTCATAGAATAGCCACAATAGACTAACTTCCAGTGGTTCCCATTTGGCTTCTCTGATTGGTCGAAGATACACCATGTAGGATAGTCTTCCAATCATTCAACAACATTCAACCTATGTTCCCATGTCGGTGAGACACTAACCGTGTCTCCCTGATGCCACAAGACCTAATTGTCATTATCACCAAGAGTCATCCCCATCGGCAAGATGTTATACCAAATGAAAATCCACATGTAGCGCTATTCAGCAAGACCATCTCTATTCGGTGAGAGGTCATACCAAAGTTCCAAAGTCACTTAGACATTAGTATTCCGTTTGGTGAGACTATCGCTACTCGCCAAGAGATCACACCAAGCCTTCCAGTCATACCAAAACAAACAACCATTGGTGACTTACCACTATCACTAAGAGGTAATACTGAAGTCTTCAAGTCACCTCGAGATCATCCTTTGACAGGAGTCATACCGACAACATCCCACAACATCGGTGAGACAAACACCCATCGCCAAGAGTTCTTACCGAATCCTTATGTGTTACTCTGATGACTCTGAGTGCATAACTATCAGCGAGACTTTCCATATTGATTAAGACTTCATACCAAAGCAATCCTTTCGGCCAAGGGTCTCCTTGATGAGTTCAAATGTAAAGCTTTCGGCTAGACAAACCATCTGTCATCAAGAGTTCTTATCGAAGTCACATGTTACTCCAATAACTCCAAGTGTAACACCGTCGGTGAGACATGCCATATCACTAGGACTTCATACTGAAGCATTTGTGTTACTCTGATGACTCTAGTCACCATGAGTCTCCTCAACCACCACTTGGCACCAACTCATTGAAAAGAGATCTGCTCAAGCGGTAAGAGATAGAAACATCATAGCAACCAACATGTCATAGAGATAGGCTCCAGCCGGTAAGACAGAAACAAGGTCTCAGCAACCTGAACATTTCACAAGGTTGTACAACTATTAGCTGGCCAGACAATAAATACGTCACATCGACTTGGCTCTTTCAGAGGTTTTAACCTGTGAGATTGAGGCACAATATTCCAACAAGGTGATCCAACAATAGTGGTTTACAATTTTTGGCCAAACTGGACACTGAAATTATTATTTTTAACTAAATATTCACATTCAGGAACCTATAGTGGCTAAACCATGAGGAATTTGAAGATGATGCAGACTAGAGTCATGTCACATTTTGTCTGTAGATTCTAAAAATATATTTTTTAAAAATTTTGGAATTAGATTACACTTCTTTTTCCATCTACCATGAAAGCTGATTTTTTCACAAAACAACATTTTTAAAAAGTGGCACACACCGTATAACACAACTTTTTTTCCATGAAGGATAAAATTCTAATTCTTTCAAATTTAGATTTGTAACTCCAGTACCTAGTGTTTCCACTTGGTTAGATAGTTTTTTATTGAATATTTTTTCTTTAATCAAGTTTCATAGTCAAACCAATTACAATTCAGACATAGCGCGGCTGTATAATGCGTAACATTTTTTGTATATATTGAAATTCAATTTCTTTTTGTTGGATCAAGGACTTCAATATCTAGAGCACTCATATTTTTCAATTTTTTTTTTTGATAATCTACTAGTTTTCCACATGTGCAAAACAAAGACCTTCATTTTTAGTGAAAAACCTATGTTTAATAAAACTAAAAAAAAAACATAATAAAACCAAAACATATTAAAATTATATTTGTTGGATAGCTCATTCCAAGGACTACCTGATTCCATTTGGGTTTGTAAAGACTCCTCAACCCGAGCTCCGAAGTGTAAAAACTTAGATTTTTTTTGTCTCGGGATGGGGATGAGGGGTAAGAGGGGTTCAAACGAACGCCTAGGGATTCGAGCGAACCCCTCTTCCATAAGGGGATTTCTTTTATTTTTGGGCGAGAAAGCATCAAAAGGGTTTGCTTGAACCAATAGGTTCGTATGAACCCCTAAAATCAAGTTTTTCTCCATGGGGTCATTTTTTGTGAGGTTTCCTTCCTCACTTGAATTGTGAACCACTATTGTGGCTTCAAATTTTCCTTACTCTTAAAACCACCATAAACACCTAAAAATTATCTAAGGAACCCATTCCACTAGGTTACAAGGAGATCTAATGGTGGAATGGGTGTTTAATATGTTTTAAATGACTTCAAACCTTCTACTAGAGTATCATAGACCCGTTTCCAGAAGATTTCCAATAAAACCCTTCAAAAACTATGAAATTGAATCAAATTAAAACCAATCTATTATTACTTCACATCTCCATCAACTACAATGCAATTTGAATAAAAAAAATTGTACGAGGTCATACAATGGCCTGTAGTAGCAATTTTTTACTGAAAAAACATAGAAATTATAGAGAAAATAGTGTTATTTTATTGTTTCAACTTCTCAAATCAACATTCCAACCATTCTTTGAGCCTTTCAAGGCCTTTTTAAACTTGACATACCAAAAAAAACCTAACTCAACTAGCTTTGAACCACCCAACTATTCGGCTTCTCCAATGTTGCATTTTTGCACTTTTTAATATGACAACTTTTGGCAATATTTGGAAATATTGACATCTTTTGCAACAATGAACCCAACATGACTCAATAAGACTCCATACAATGTAAATGGTCTATTATGACATTATTTCAAGACAAAAAAAACTCAAACCCTTAAAATCTATCAAAAGACCTTATTTACAAAAAAATTCTTTAGTGCCTTTGCACCATACACCTAGCCTAAAAAAGACCTCAAGTCCCTTGAGGACTGTATAACATCAAAAAAATACTACCTCTTAACATTGAATGCTATCTAGTATGCATCTTCATCTGGTATTCCTTTCCAATGTGTCAAGCATTGGAAACTTTCATTTTCTCTATCCTTTGACCGGTTCCTTCTTTGGATATGTTGTTCTACACTAAATAGTTGTTGTCTAACTGTCCTTTCATTTGGAATTGATGCTAAACTTGCTTGAATATCTACCAACATAGTTGTACCATCCTTGGTATAAACTGTCCTCTGCCTCACCCTTGAAGCATACTTGAATGTACATCCACTTGTCCTTGCCTTTTCTCTTGTTTCATACCATCTTTTTTCTTTATCATTGTCACCATATTCTCTGCCCCTAATGCCACTATTTTATTAGGTTCCCAAATCTTTGTACTGATTGAATTAATTACCCATTGACCTTTCTTGCAACCAAAGGAAAAAGTATTGTCCCCACCCTAATTTTATCATTCCTCTCTAGCCAATCTTGATTTCTCACAACCAATTCATCCTTGACCTTCTCTATTTTTTCCTTTGACACCAAATCATCATCCTCTTTCCTCTCCAACATTTCAAAGCATCCTTCAAACTTGTTGTCTTGACACCTTCAAGCCTTGAAGTGGCTGCACACTCTTCATGCTTATCTTCCTCAAGCTTCACAAACTGTTTCTTTCCAAACATAATCACTTTTTCTACCTTGGTCTGCTCATTGACATCCTCATGCAATGGTGTTAGTGTTAAATTATTTCCATCCTTTGAAATAGTGTAAGTATTGTTTCTACCATCATAAAGTGCATGCCTATCAAACTGCCATGGTCTTCCAAGTAAAAAATGGCAACAATCCATTGGAAAAACATCACAAAATATCTTGTCATTATAGCCACCAATACTAAACTCAACAAAAGATTGTTCACTCACAAAAATAGACTGATCATCATTCACCCAAGACACTTTGTAAGGTGTTTCATGAGGAATTTTCTCTAATTTTAGTTTTCCCACCATTTCATTAGACACCTTATTATCAGTGCTTCTAGGTTCTATCATTACTTTACATACCTTTCCTTTTCATTTGCAAGTGGTTTTGAATAATTTCCTTATTTGAGTCATCTCCTTCTCCTTGGATGCTTTCAGGAGTTGTCTTATCACCATCAATGATTCCCCAACTTCTGGAGCAGCAAGTTGAGTAGTAGAATGCATGTTTTCACAATCATCTTCTTGCACCAATTGCACTCTTTTGTCACCATTGCTTGATGTAGACCCTTATTTCTCTGGACACTTAAATCTTGGATGACCAAACTGATTGCAATGATAACATCTACCTGAAAATGAAGTTGAACTTCTACCTCCCCCAAATTTTGCTCTGAAAGCTCTGAATCCACCTCTTTGATCAGCAACTTGGTCTTTTTTTTTGCTTCCCTCTTCTTAATCTTCATTGAACTTCCTTGTACCTTTTCCCATAGTAGTGCTTCATCTTCCTCTTCCTTGTATTTCTTGCCTTCTTTTTAATTTCTCCTCTGCCCTTGCAGCCAATTGCAAACATTCCTCAAATGTTCTTGGTGTAGCCAAACTCAATTCATCTTGAATTTGAAATCTTAACCCACACATGTACCTTGCAATATTTTCATCTTCATTCTCAACATAACCAAACCTAATAGTTAATTTGTGAAACTCTTCAGTATATGTCATAACATCCTTATCCTTCTACTTCAAGCTTTGAAATTTCTTGAATGTTTGTATATTATCATCACTTGGTAAGAATTGTGCTTTCAACTTTGACACCATCCTACTTTCACCTTTGACACCATCCTATCCCAAGAACTATTTTTTTTCTTTCATTTCTTCACTCTTTCCTCTTGAATGTAATTCCATCGTGTAAGAGAAAGACCTTTTAGCTTAGTTTTTGCAAAATTTACCTTCTAATCATCAACAACCTCCTTGAACTCAAAGTAATTCTCTAATGCATCTATCCAGTCTAACACCTCTTCAGCATCCAATTTTCCATTACACATTGGCACATCAATTTTCTCACCAAAAGCATCTCCTCTAAAAATTTTGAGCATCTTTAACATCCTTCTCTCATCTAGATCTAATTCATCATCATCATCATCTTGGTTTCTTCTTCCAGGGTTCTCATTCTCACCCTCTTCCTCTCGGCCACTTTCCTCTTTTGTGGCCTTCTTCTTTTCTTTGTCTTCATTCCTGCAAACCTAGATAAGACTACTTCTTGTGACTCCTTCAACATCTTAATCTCCCTTGCATGTACTATACTACCCTTTGGAGGAATTTTTGTCTTTTCAACTTCCCACTTTCACTCTTCAATATGTAACTTTTCTCCTTCAAATGATCTAATACCTATGCTTTGATACCAATTGATGTAGAGTAGGGAGGCAACCTTTCCACAATCACAATTTGAACCAATTCAAACAAACCTTTATCCCTCAAATCCCCAATACAACAACTTTTCACAATTCTTCCACAAACTCCTTGTAGCATATCAAATGATGAAAATCCAACATATCTTTCAAAAGAAAACTCAAACCCACCAACCAAATACCATTTCAAATACCCATTATGACATATTCCAACATATCTAAAAAAAAAACCTTTGTTTTGGAGCATATTATCCAAGTAATTGTTGCTACACTGTCCTCCTTGGCCAATTAGGCCACTTTTACAAAGCATCACCACCCTAATCTTCCTTCTAGTCACAAAAATCTATTTGAAAGTCTCAACCGGATTACACAAGCACTGCATCAACAATTTTCATCAAGAGAAACAACCACCAATACCTCAAAGCACAAAACCCTCCAAATCCTATTTCATCTTACCAACTCATCAAACATGCCTCAAATGGCCTACACATGCTTCCCAAATCATCACCCAACCTTTACCAATGCATCTTATGCAAAATTCCACTCTAAATCATGATTTTTCATCGCAAAAATCACATATTTGTAACAAGGGTAGAAATGAAATTTCACCTAAACACCTTCCCTACTCTTAAAATTACCATCAACACTTAAAACTACCCTAAGGAACCCATTCCACTAGGTTAAAAGGACATATAATGTTGGAATAGGTGTTTAAAACATTTTAAATGACTTCAAACCTTTTAATAGGGTATCACAAACCCATTTCCAGAAGATTGCCAACAAAATCCTTCAAACACTATGAAATGGAATCAAATTAAAACCAATACATTTTTACTTCTTAGCTCCATCAAATAAAATGAAATTTGAATAAAAAACAAATTGTACGAGGTTGTATAATGGCCTAGAGCAGTGAATTTTTACTGAAAAACACAAAAATTATAGAGAAAATAGTGTTATTTTATTGTTTCAACTTCTTAAATCAACATTCGAACCATACTTCAAGCCTTTCAAGACCATTTTAAATTTGAAATACCAAAAAAAAAAAACAAATCAATTGAATTTTTGTAGAATTTGAGCAATCCAACTTCATATTCCCCAAGAATCACCTACATGCAGTCACCTATCACATGCAACAAATATTCAAAACAAAAAGAAGATGTTCTATAAACCTCAGAGCAAAATATGTGCAAGCAAAACTAGAAATGATTATTGAATAATGTAATAATTTACAAGAGATCAATCCTTATGAAGGAGATCATAAAACCATAAAGAAAACCTAAAAAGGAAAACCCTAGTGTGCACACTTAATAATTAATAAATATAATTAATTATTAATGTGCCTAAGTTTACCTTAAGTAAACCTAGAGTAATAAGTGAATTAATTAACCGATATGATTCAATTAATTAAGTGAGATTCCTTATTACTCTAACACCCCCCCTTAAGATGAACTTAAGGAGTAGCTAAAACACTAGAAAAAGGTGCATGAAAGCAAAGATGGGTCCCAACATTAAGGCATGATCAGGTACCCATGTACAAATGCAATGCAAACTAAATCAAATGGGGTAAAGTAGAAAACCACTTGGGAACAAAACTCCTCCCCAAAATAGAATGCAACAAACAACTAAGTGATGAAAGATGGTGGAATCCATAAGACCCCCCAAGTACACCATCCATCACAAGAGAGGCATGAAGAGACCACAGATCCCCCCCAAAATGAAGTAGCTCCAAAAGAACTAAAGAAACTGTATCTCTTGAAAGAAGTGAGAGGGAAGAGGTAGAATGAATGCAATGTCTAAAGGTGAAGTAGGTGTAGCCCAAGATGTCTCCATAGAAGCAAGTGTGGCCTCAAAAAATGAAGAATTCAAAAGTAGGTGAAGACTAAATAGAAACCTCCAAAGATGAATGATCAACTAGGTCCTGCTGCATTGAAATGGAAGAAACCACATTTGTAGTCATAGAAGTATCAGCAACTGCAACAGGATGTGAAACATATTAGCTCTCAAAAATGTAGGTAACATACAAGACCAAGTGATTTAGACCTTCTACTCTTTAGCTGTTGTTAGACCTAGGCAGGTATACCTATTTGAATAAAGCAGACGAGAACTTTGTTCAATTCCAAAAGAAATTTACCCACACTAGCAAATGGGAGTGGATAAATGAGCTTTATTCTAGTATAATTGTATAAGCAATATCAAGGCTAAAATCTAATATGTTCGTATGTAAAAATGAATGAAATTAAACAATGAAATAGCATAGACTAGTGCCTTATTGGGTGTACGGAGTCAAATGAAAATCTAAAATGAGTAACTTCTTTTTGGTAGAAACTCAAATTTTTTGTCACATGGGTTTAAGTTTATAACTGGTATAGACATGCAATAATGTGACTACTGAGTTCTACTTAATAATCCAAATGAGATCTCCTAATTACAATGATTGATTTAAAGGATTTAATCTTTCCTTGAAAAGCCCAATTAATCCAATAATAAAGATACAACAAGTGTGCACTGATAAACTGAAAAATATCCTTGATATATCAGTTTAAGCAATTAGAAAACATCAACCTTGGAGACAACTTCAACAATACTTTTTTAATTAGCACAAAAAATAGCTAAAACCAGAAAAATGTCACCAAATCAAATGAATTCAATTGAAATCTCCATCCTTTTTTACATGCATCATAGTCTCAAAATTATAAACATTCTGATCTACTGTATTTCTATCTCCTCTCTTCGTCAAAAATGAGTATTTATATTGGCCACATGAAAAGTTACGTCCATTCGCATTCACATCCATGATGATCCATTTGTTTGGGCCCTTTTCCATGTTCATTAGACACCCGCTAAGACGTCTTTCCACTTCCCCAACACTCCAAGTCTCTCCGACTACCGCAGATTTTATATTGCTTAGATATCATGCAATCTCGTTGATATATTGAGTCTCATCGACGACCAGTATTTTACATATCGCTACAAAGTCATGTAGTCTAATTGATATTCTAAGTCTCCCCAAGAAGTATTCCTTCGGTCTTGAATATGTCATTGTAACTCTCGCCAATGAAGCCTATCGCTGTGACTTTGTGGGTCGGGAAAACACTCCATCGATTACTTCGTGTTTTGCCGAGATTTTTTTAATCTATCCACTAATCACCAAGATGTAATGTTTCTCCTGCCGATGGAAGAACACTTGGTATGGCTCTCCTAGCTCTCACTGATGAATATTTTTTCTGAACATATTGCTAAGTCGTCACCAATGCAATCCTGTTAATGTGACATAGGTAGTTGGTAAGACTCCATGAGATCATCATGATGACAACAATGAAACCCACCTTTGCGTTATCGGTAAGACCAAATGAATGCTCTGGGACATCACACCGACGGCTCTTGTCTTGCCAACAGTCAATTTATGCCTCATCGGTATGACACGCATGTGTTGGTTATGACTTATATTGATGTAGATTATCTTTCCAATAGGATCACATTGTCGTTGAGACTGTGCATTGCCTCTTGTCGATATCAATCCTCAACTGAAATATCATCGGTAATACATCCCGATGTCTTGTCGATATACTATAAAAACACACATTAGTATAAAAGTGATTTTCTAGGATCGATGAGACCTGCAACATGTTATGCTGATATGGTTTATACATCCAAATGCTCAGGGAAAGGTGAATTCTATGGGACCATATGGCAGAATATAGGGAAAAATTTTATGAAGAGTGGATTCCTAAGGTTATGGCATGAACTTCTTAGGAAACTTATGGGTATAGACAATTGTAAAATTTTCAAAATTTTACAGTTCTAATAGTGGCTCCATCTAGGGATGAATGATTGTGAGATCATTGCAAGGACCCAGATTTTTGGGTGAGCAGACCAAACTCAAGGTGATGGACTAGTGAGCAAGATGGAAAGAATGGAAATGGAGATGAACATGACCCTAAACTACTATACATGGAAAGATTTATTTAATGAAGGAATGCCAAGACTATCCATGTACTAGGAATTATTGTTCCTTTTATTTCCTAAACTACTTGCACATAAAAGAACTTTCAAGAGGATTATCACGAGTTTTCCATGCACTAGCAACCTTTAATCCTTTGTATTCCCTTTTTTAATAGAAAAAATGCTTTAGAAATTTCCCATGTACACGTAACTCCTATTCTTCACCAGTCGTGTTCTACAAATAAATTGAATCTTCACCCTTTTTTCCAACAACAGCAAAGGGTCCCAGCCACAAAGCTTCAAATTTCCCATGTTTTCCCTTCTCTTGACACCTTGCATTCCACATTAATACCATATCATTTTCTTCGAATTTTCTATCTTTTACTCTTCTATCAAATAAATACTTCATTTGTGCCTGCAATTTCACATTTTGGTTTTGAGCTACTCTTCTTACTTTATCAAGCTTTGCCATTTGTTCCATTCTTTCTTCCATTGGTTCTGGAATATCTATATCTTCTTGAAGGATAAATTTATAAACTGGTAACAAATTTTGTAAAGGCATCCTAGCTTGAGTTCCATATACCAATTCAAATGGGGGGACTTTCCAATTGCCTTTTTCACAATTATCCTATCAGCCCAAACAATCAACCTCAATTTTGAATCCCAAGCCTTCTTATTTCCACCTAGCATTTGCTTGATGATTTTCCGAAGGCTTTTGTTGCTAGACTCTGCTTGACCATTAGCTTGTGGATGGTAAGGAGATGCATAAGAAATAGTGATACCGTATGTATTGCAAAAATCCTTAAACTCATCAGATCTGAAACACATCCCATTATCTATAATCAATCTTAATGGTGTACCAAATCTGGTAATAATGTTATCCATTAAAAAATTGATCACAACTTTACTTGTTGCTTGCTTGGTTGGGATTTCCTCTACCCATTTGGTGAAATAATCAATAGCTACCAGTATCCATTTATGTCCTCCACTTGATTTCTCTTGTATTTTCCCAATAAAATCAATTCCCACTAATGAAAAGGGGCTTCAACTTGCAATGGTCTAAGTGGTAAAGATCCCTGATACTTCATTTTCCTTGAGAACTTCTGACATGCTTCACATATTACATATGAAAAAGAATCATTAAAGACTTTTGGCGAATAATAACCTGCCCTGATAATTTTTTGTGTAGTTGTCTTTGCAAAATAATGGCCTCCACAGACCCCTTCATTCATTTCTCTTATACCATGCTTGGTTTATGACTCATCTAGACATAGCAACAACATCTTGTCCTTATTTTTCCAAAAAAAATAACCTTCTATGAACACATATTTGGATGCTTGTAGCTTCAAAGCTCTTCTCTGATTATGGCTTAATCCTTCAGGGCACCTCATGTATTTAAGGTAATGCATGATGTCTATATACCAAGGAGTATGCTCAATATTTGCAACTGGATTTCCTTCATCTTCTACATTACAAATTTGATTTACTTCAATAGTTGTTTCTACCATCAGCTTGGCTAAACCATGACCTCTCACTAATTTAGTGATCTATATTTCCATATCAAATTCTTGAATTTTATTAATCCACCTGCATCTCTTTCTAGTTACCTCTGACTATGTCAAAATATCTTTAACAGTTGCATGAGGGACATAAGCAATCAACTTAGATCCAAAAATATATGGTCTAAAAGCTTTTATATCTTTCACCAATGCAAATGCTTGTTTCTCCATTATATCGTATTTCAATTTTGATCCCTGCAATGACTTACTGAAGAAAGATATAGGTTGCTCATGACTTTCCTCATTCTTCTGTAACATGATAGCAGCTATAGTATGCAACAAAGCAAATGAAAATATTTGAAAGGGTTTTAAAAAGTCTGGAGACTTAAGGACAAGAGCTTCCTTGATGGCCTTTTTGATTGGTATAAAAGCTTCCAATTCCTTTGCAGTCTAATCTACCTTTTGTCCCTTTCTTAGCATCTTTGAAATGGGTTTAACAATTTCAACAAAATTAGACACAAATCTCCTAACAAAATTGATCTGTCCAAAAAATGACTAGATGGCCTTGATACTTTTAGGAATAGGAATTTTATCAATAGCTTCAACCCTCTTAGGATCTATTCTAATTCCCTCCTTTGACATAATATGTCCTAAGATTTTTCCTTTTGTGACTACAAAATGACATTTTTTAGGGTTCAGACTAATACCATATTCTAGAGCTTTAATAAATACCTTTTCTAGATGTTCTACATAATCTTCAGCCCTTTTTGAATAAGCAATAAGGTCATCTTGATATACCACCATGATAACATTAATTAAATATGCAAATTCTACATCCATTGCTCTTTGAAATGTTGTACCTGCATTTGTTAGACCAAATGGCATTCTCACATAAACATACATTCCCCATGGGGTTGTAAAGGTTGTCTTGTACTGCTTAGATTCTTTAACTTTGGCCTAGTTATAACCATAAAACCCATCCATCATAAATAACAACTCACACCCTGTTACTTTATGTAGTACAACCTCCATATTAGGTAGAGGATAATTATCCTTGAGAGATGCCACGTTTAGATTTCTGAAGTGCACACATAATCTAATATCTCTATTTTTCTTCCTCACAGGAACCAGGTTTGAGACCCATGTTGAATGCCTGATTGGTTTGATAATACCCCCATCTCTAAGCTTTGCCAATTCCTCTTGCATTTATGGTTCCAATGTTGGGTTGATATGCCTTTGTCTTTTCCTGAATGGTTTTGCATCTGGTTTTAATGAGATTTCATGTTGAAACAAATCTTCCCTATATGATTTAAGATCTTCATAAGACCATGCAAACACATGTTTATATTTTCTCAATAATGTAATCAACATTCTTCAAATTGTCAGGCTTATTTTCTTTCCAATGTATACCTTTTTTGGTGCCAGATCAATCCCTAAATTGACCTCTTCAATATCCTCCCTCTTGACTAGTGTTTGCTTCATGAGGGACCAATCATTTCCATCACATACCCTTTCCAATGATACTAGCCCTTTGGGAAGCTTAATAGTTTTAAGTTGTAAGACCTCTTTCCGGAATACTATCTACTTTCCATCTACCTCTTCAACAAAGGCATTGAAATCAACCTCTTGAGCTTCATATTGGTCTATACAGTGAAGAAATTTTAAGAGGTCGGCATCATCATTAAAAACTTTCCAATTGTATATATTAGTGGGTCTTTCTTTGAACTTGATTTGAGACACTCCAGCCAATGTGATGTCATCTCTTCTTAGTGCTACATTGGCTAAAAAGTCTGCCATTATGTTTTTCTCCCTATCAATCCACTCAATTGAGAAAGCATCAAACAACTCAATTGTGTCCCATACAAAATTCCTATATTGCTTCAGCCTCTTGTGTTTTGTTTCATATTTTGATTTAACTTGAGAAACAACCAGCTCAAAATCCCCTAGAATAGCTAGTGGCTTGATCTTATGTTTCACAACCATATTCAAACCTGTTAACAAAGCTTCATATTCTGCTATATTGTTCATGCATTCAAATGCCAAAAAAAATGAATATTTAAAAGTAACTCCTTTAGGGGAAACAAACACTACTCCTACTCCATTACCTTCTTGGCTGCAAGCTCCATCAAAGTACATTTTCCACATGCCATCACAATTTTTTGCAACATGCTTATCAATTGGATTACTATTGACTAACTCTGGCTAGGCTGGTTCTATTTTAAAACTTCCAAGATCCATATCACAAAAGCAATTGACTTGATCTTGAGGTATATAATCTACAATAGGGTTCATCCTTGGCTCCCTATACAACTTAACTTCTTGGCCATTCATTGGAATTGTTGCATAAGACAAATCAAATTGGTCATTTCCGCCAACTGTTGTCATCCACTATCTTGATAAAAGCATCCCAAATTGAGGAGTATCAATTACAGTTATATCTATATTGTAGGCCACTTGAGGATAAGTAGCTAATTTGACTTCAACACCTTTCATAACACCTACTATTGGAACAAGCCTACTACCTATTGTATAGCACTTCCTTTCATTAGTATCTACCCACATTCCTAGCTATTTCATAATTCCAACTGGCATGATATTAATTGCAGTGCCAAAGTCTAACATGCAATTCCGCAATAGTCTGTTGTTTATAAGCAGCATAGTGAAAAAAGGTCCAACTTGTGGGGAACTTACCAATACATCATTTAAGCACACTTCAGGGACAATCACTTTCTCTTGCTTGTTGGCCGTTCTAGTGGCCATCTGATTTTCAAAACTCACACTTTTATCATTTCCACTTGATATCAATTGAATTGTGCTATCCCTATACTCCCTAATTCTCATCATCTCGAGCAGTGGGACATAAAATTTTACCTGAGATAAAGCTTGAGAAAAGTCAAATGAAGAACCCTTTGTCTTAACCATTTTCTTCTGCTCTAATGTTTCTCCTTTGCATTCTTCCTTTTGGATAGGTTTTTTCTTTTATTTGTATAGCTCTTTTTTCTCTTCTTTTTGAACAAGCTTTTGTTCATTCTTGTCACATTGCTTATTCTCAATTATCTTCAAAATTCTTGGTGTTACTTCTCTATCTTTCATGAATGTTTCCCTAGGAGAACCTTCCTTTTCATTCACTATCCTATTTCTTAACCAATACTTTCTCTTTGCTTTTTCAACCGCAACAATGGTTAACCTCTTTATTTCTTCATCAGTGGGTATCCTTATATTGCATTGAATAGGAACCTCAACAGAGTATTGTTTTGCACAATATTCTTCAAAATTAAAAAAAACTTGTTGTTTAGCCATGTGGACATTGCACCTTTGATTTGAAACATCGTACTCACAGCCTTCATCTTCTGAAGTTGAATATTCCTCCTTTGCAAGGTGAAAGGTATTTGAGGTCAAGTACACTGTGTGTTCTTCTCCACTATCACCCACTAACATTCCTTCTTCCTACATTTCTTGGTCTATAACACAATGGTCTAGGGAATGTGGACCATCACAACCTTCACACCACATATTATTATTGACCATATATGCCCCCTTCTTCCTTAATGGATCAGGCATTTCTTTGTTCTTGGGTCTATCTATTACAAGTTTTCCATCCCTCCAATTTGTATTATAGGGAATGCCATGTAACCAAGGCCTCTCATTTCTGTACACATTCTCCTATTTGTATTGATAATTATTGGCTTGCTGAGGAACCCTAGGATTTTCTCTCTTATTGGTCATCCCAACAGCTTTCCTGTTGTTTTCAATGGTCAGTGCTATCTTTTGGGCTTCAACCAAATCTCTTGGAAATATGTTTCTTAATTCATACCCTATTTTTGGATGAAATGCATTCAAATAAATACTCAATGCTGCAAATTTTGGCAACTTTAACCCAAGTGGTATCTTATTTTGAAGTTTGTTGAATCTCTAGTTAAAAACATAAATTGACTCATTCTGATTTTTTTGAATCCGTACCAATTCATGTAAAGTAGCATATGGTGAACATGGATTTCTGTATTGTTCAAGAAATTGTTCCTGAAATTGTTGGATAGAATCAACAGAAGTTGTTGGCAAGCTATTGAATCAATCCCTAGCTTCTTTGATGGGTGACATCATGAATAACCTCATATGTAAATCTTCATATGCTATATCCAAGTCCTGTATAAAAGCATTAAAATTCTTCAAATGATCTTTAGCAGTAATTGCACTGCTTCCTATAAATTTAGGAACAAGACTCCTCCAACTGCTATCCATAGAGTAAGGGTATAATTGAAACCCTATCAAATCAAATTGTCTAATCATTGTTGTATATTGCTGAGAGGGAGGATTATGCAAGTGTTGATACTGGTACATTGGATTATTGTGTTGTGTATAAAGATATGGCACATATTTTTTACCATGACGTAGTTGTAGATTTGTATGTTGTGATGCAATATATAACAGATGGTTTGGTTGCTTGTATTGATTTCCCATATGATTCTGAGGAATCTTTGGATGATGTGAAGGCCTCGTATTATCATTTCCCTGTCTATGAGGTGGTATATAATTTGAAAAACTAGTTGTTTGAGCATCAACTTGGGCTTTCTACAATTTTAAGTCTTGGATGGCTTTTGTCATTTGGGCCCTCTCCTGTTCAAATTTTTCTCTTTCTACTTCTTGTTTTTGAAACTCGAGTTGTGCTTCTACTTCTTGACGAGTTGAGAACTAAATTTTTTCTTGAGGAATTACATGATCAATAGGCTCACTTTGATTACCCTCCATTCTTTGATCATATTCTTGTTGATATCTGATTTGTTCAGCTTTGAGTTTAGCAGTAAACTCTACCTATTTCTAAGGATTATAAAAGGGATTTTTTTTCTTCAGGGGTACAAGGTTCTTCACTTGATTTATCTCTCCATGTATCATAATGGTCATATGTCTCACAATGTAGTCTTGATTCTTTTTCTTTGTTCATTATGCACATGTCATCCTCTTTCTTCTTACCCTTATCATCCTTATCACCCTTATGTATCCATTTACTATTCCAATAGGACCTTCAGTAAGACCTCCCTTATATTGGGATCTTCTACCATTCATGTTGAATAGATATAATGTTCTTGTCAGAGTTGCCACTCACTTTGTGAAAAGTGAGAAAAAATGAAACTGTTGCTGATTTTATCCCCCAACGGAATCACCTTTTCAAAAACTCCTCAAATTATAGTTTTTTCTATAATGAATCTGTATGATGATCTTCAACTAGACATCCTACAATAATTCCCCAACAAATTTTCCAATTTTTTAGCTCTCAAAAATGCATATTTGAACCACGAGAGGTTGCCAAGCTCTCACAACGTTTCTAGGTAATAGACAAGACCAAGTGATATAGACCTTCTACTCTTCAGGTGTTGCTAGACCTAGGCGGGTATACCTATTTGAAAAAAGTCAACTTTACCTCTATTCAATTCCAAAATCAATTTACCCACACTGGCAAATGGGAGTGGATAAATGAGCATTATTTTGGTATAATTGTGTAAGCAATATCAAGGCTAAAATCTAATATGTTCATATGTAAAAATGAATGAAATTAAACAATGAAATAGTAGAGACTAGTGCCTTATTGGGTGTATGGAGTCAAATGAAAATCTGAAATGAGTAACTTCTTTCTGGTAGAAACTCAAATTGTTTGGCACATGGGTTTAAGTTATAACTGGTATAAACATGCAAGAATGTGACTACTGAGTTCTTAATAATCCAAATGAGATCTCCTAATTACTATGATTGATTTAAAATATTTAATCTTCCTTGAAAGGCCCAATTAATCCAATCATATAGATACAACAAGTGTGCACTGATAAACTGAAAAATATCCTTGATATATCAGTTTAAGCAATTAGAAAACATCAACCTTGGAGACAACTTCAACAATACTTTTTTAATTAGCACAACAAACAACTGAAACCAAAAAAATGTCACCAAATCAAATGAATTCAATTGAAATCTCCTTCCTTTTTTACATGCATCATACTCTCAAAATTACAAACATTTTGATCTACTGTATTTCTATCTCCTCTCTTCGTCAAAAATGAGTATTTATATTGGCCACATGAAAATTCGCGTCCATTCGCATTCACATCCTTTGGGATCCATTTTTTTGGGCCCTTTTCCATGCTCATTAGACACCCGTTGAGATGTCTTGCCACTTCCCTGACACTCCTAGTCTCTCCGACTACCATACATTTTATATCACTTAGATATCATGCAGTCTCGTTGATGTGTTGAGTCTCATCAATAGCCAGTATTTTACATATCTTTACAAAGTCACATAGTCTAAAAGATTATTTTGAGTCTCCCTAAGAAGTATTCCTTCGGTTCTGAATATGTCGTAACTCTCGCCAACTAAGCCTATCATTGTGACTTTGTGGGTTAGGAAAACACTCCACAAATTACTTTGTGTTTTTCTGATATTTTTTTTAATCTATCCACTGATCGCCAAAATGTAATTTTTCTCCTGTCGATGGAAGAACACTTTGTATGGCTCTCCTAGCTCTCACCAATGAATATTTCCTTCGAACATATTGCTAAGTTGTCACCAATGTAATCTCGTCGATGTGACATAGGCAGTCGGTAAGACTCCATGAGCTCATCTCGATGACAATGACAAAACCCACCTTTGCATTATCGGTAAGACCAAATAAATGCTCTGGGACATCACACTGACGACTCTTGTCTCACCGATAGTCAATTTATGCCTCATCGGTATAACATGCATGTGCTCGTTATGACTTATATTGATCCAGATTATCTTGCCGATAGGATCACATTATCGCTAAGACTATGCATTACCTCTTGTCGATATCAATCCTCAACTGAAATCTCATTGGTAAGGCATCCCAATGTCTTGCCAATAGACTACAAAAACACACATTAGTATAAAATGATTTTCTAGGATCGGTGACACATACAACATGTTATGTCGATATGGTTTATACATCTAAATGCTCAGGGACATGTGAATTCTATGGGACCATATGGAAAAATATGGGGAAAAATTGTTATGAAGAGTGGATTTCTGAGCTTATGGCATGAACTTCTTAGGAAACTTATGGGTATAGACAACTATAAAATTTTCAAAATTTTACATTTCTAACAAAACAAAAGGATCAAGAACTAGGTTTGAAGTGAGAACACCAATGTTCAAGAAGCCAAATGTCTCCTCTGAATGATTATTCACACTAGAAGTGTGATGAACAATTGTAGGAAAAAAACACCATTAGTAGCAAAATTGGTAAAGGAATACAACCGAGGTGAGTGATCCACTATCCTAGTAATGATAACTGCTCTACTCTCCAAGTCTTTGATGATAAATGAATTAGGTGTGAACTCCACAGATCTCCTAGTGCCTCCATGTGTGATCTAATATATGGAAAGGAGGTTGTTTGTCGAGTGAGGGACACACAAGACATCCTGAAAGGAGTTGTCCCCAAAATTAATAGACCCCTTCCCTATAACACTCATGTAAGTATTGTTTCCCATCAAAATGGGAGACATATTGCAAGGCTCAAAGGAAGTGAACATAGACTGTGAAGATGCCATATGATGAGATGCTCCTAAATCTAGAAGACATCTCCCTAATCCAACACCTGAAGAAGCATAAAGAGCATTCCCCTTCATATCTAATGAAGTATGTAAACCAATTGTGTCCCTGTCATGATGCTCTAAAGAAGAAGAATGAGGAGAAGAAGATGATGTAGAAATCCTAGAAGGAAAATCAATCTAATGTTTCTAAAGAAGATGCTTCACCTCATCAATTTCCTTGTAGCAATTATGTTCTGCATGTCCTTCCCTCTTGCAATATGCACATGGACCCTTCTCCTTTCGAGATGTTTTCCCCTTAGAAGAGGAGGATGAATTTGAGGACTCCTACTGATCATGAGGTTTGGATTCCTTTTGTTTCTATTTCTTTCCTTTGCCTGTAGAAGCCTTATGATCTCTGGGCTCCTAAGATGCAATGAGTGCCTGAGATGATGAAGAAGGTTTTTCCATGCCCATGCTAGCTAACTTAGCTTTCTCTCAAGTGAGAGATGAAGAAAAGTCATCAAGAGATGGCATAGTGAATCTCATACCAAGAACATCCCTAGTGGCATAAAAGGTAGATACAAAAACTGAATAATCTAGTCCAAGCTTAGAAAGAATGGACAATATCAACTAAGAGTCTCCCTTCTGAACACCACACTATGACAACTACAATCTAAGAGACTTGAGTTTGGCAAAAAAATCTTGGATACTCTAAAAATCCACAGGATTTAAGCCAGTAAGCTTATTCTCTAACTAAAACCCTCTCATAGTATCCTGCTTCCCAAACAAAGACTCTAAAGTAGTCCATATCTCATTGGGTGTAGTGAAAGACTCAATATGAAAAAGAAGGTTAGATAAAAGAGATATACATAAAGTACCATAAGCTTCATCACACCTATTAAACCATTTTCTCTTTTCAATAGCACCTATAGGTTCAATTTTTGTATCCATGGTTACCCTGTACAACCCTTAGTGTTTCAAATGAATCTCCATTTGTTTTTTCCAACCAAAATAGTTGAATGGAGTAAGGGGTGCAATATTATGTTTATCCATGATAGAAAACAATAGTATATACTCTTAAAGCAAAAAACAATGCTTTTTGATCTAAAAAAACAAGTCTGATTGCATGCTTCCCAAGAAAATAATTGAAAAAGGTAAAGGTTGAGATCAAATAAGAATATCAGATACTTGGTAAAAATTCTAAGAAAAATAGGTCCAATATCTATGTAGAGCACTGAACCAGCTTTCCAACGCCTATTTTTTTTTGCAAAACAGAGTCAAGAAGCAAAAGTTATGTCTCCCAGAGTGAAAACAACAACTTCTAACTTTGACAGTGAAAAAGGCATCAAAAATGAAAAATTAGGAAATCAAACCTTCACCACTATGAATTTCATCAAACCAACTTTATGAACATATCTCGTTTATAAAAAAATGACGCCGTATGCCCAAGTTATGAGAAAATGAAAAAAAGCTTGTAAAAAGGTACTTTCCCACTAAACAGGAACAAAATTGTAGCACTTTTGGCTTAGAACCTCAATCACTCATGGGACCGTGTGCTCAGGAGCTGGGAAAAAAAATGTTGGGGAGATGGAAGCATAGCCCCTAGTTCCCAAAGGATCATCGACTTGGAGCGAAAGGCCCGTGAGGGCTGGAGCTAAGCTCTCGGTCTATAACGTGACTGAAGCTAGAAGCAAAAAGGCTTGTGGGGGCTAAAACCAAAGGGGAGTGGCACTGGAGGATGACGGCAGTGGCCAGTTGGTGCATGGGTGGCCACCGAGCGATAGACGAGTGGCATCAAAGATTTACATGAGCCATGCAAAAAATTTAAAAAAAACTTTGGTATTTTTTTTTTTTTTTTGGAAAAAAATGCCTTGATCTATGTGCCCTGGGGCCATATGGCCTTGGGGAAAACAAATTTTTCCTTAGAGATCAACTATGGAAAAATTGGACAAGTTTTATGTGAAAATAGGGGTTTTTGGGCACTGCAGACTCAATGGCAAGGTCTGTTTTGTCCAAAAATGCTCAAAAAATTAGGTGACCCCCAAATCCACAAAAAAAATAGTTTGGCTTGAAACCCTTGCATAGAGAAAGATGTTGTGAGAGAATATATTCAAATCACAAATAGTTAGCCACAAGTCTGGAGATTTGATACCATGTAATAGGTGATTGCATGTAGGTGATTCTTGGGGACTATGAAGCTAGATTTCTCAACTTCTTTTGAACCACCCAACCGTTGGACTTCTCCAATGTTACATTTTTGTACTTTTTAATATGACAAATTTTGACAATATTTGGAAATATTGGCATCTTTTGTAACAATGAACCCATGACTCAATAAGACTCCATACAATGTAATTGGTCTATTATGACCTTATTTCAAGACAAAAAAGACTCAAACCCCTAAAATCTATCAAAAGACCTTATTTACAAAAAAAAAATTTAGTGCCCCTACACCAAGAAACCCCAAAACATTGTGTTGCACTGACTGGTGTCCAAAAAATTATGCATGTATTCCCTAATCTAATGTGATACAATAATTTCCTTTCTCCAAACAACATTCTTCATACTCAATAATTCATTTATGAAATAGAACATAAGGCAAATGATCAGGGATCCATAATAAAAGTTATAATGTGAATCCTTGCTTTCTTGTAGATTCTCCAATAATTGTAATTGTAGGAACTCACAAAGGTCATAGTATTTCCATTCCTTCACCATCTAAAAAGAATGTATATGGAAGTAGTGGTAGTAGACCCTACTCTATTTGTGTAATAGATCATGTATACAATTCCCATTGTGGAATATCAAACACCAAGATAAATGATATGATCCACAATTAGAGTTCTCTTGTCAAATTTTTCTCTGGTAAGTTTCATGACCTCTTCATTCTTAACAATTTTTAGTGTTGGCATAGGTCTGATGCAACACAAACCAGTAACAACCGTGATATCTTCCTTTGTGATTAGATAGGGTTGATCAATCCAAAATATATCCTCATGAATTTGGCATAAAGCAATCCTAACCCATTCATCTTCATAGGAAAGTTAGGAAACCCCTTGCATACATCTAATTATTTTAATTCCACATTCACATATTCAGGTTAAGCTAAAAATAATCACCTATGAGATTATTGAACTTGAACTCTTCCATATTCAGATGGTTGTATTCATTTAGATGAGAATGAATGTAAATGCAAACACCTTCATATACAATACATTGATAAGAACATGGGAGCATGCTCCATCCTTGTCAGTTTCCATTGATTTGTATGAGTGCTTCTTAAATTTTGGTCTTGGTCTTTCAAAAACATCGATGATAATTGGTGTAGCCCTGGTAACACTACACAAACCTAAGAATTACCCATGAGTTTTGCTTCTTAGGGTTTCCATGCACTTCTTTGAAAACTTTCTTCACTTCCTCAACTCTTGCACATACTTGATATCTTTTGAATGAAATCAATTTTGATCAATTTGAGATTAAATATTCTTCGTATGAACCCTAATCATTTCACATTAAATACATTTCTTAGTTCTTAATATTAGCATATTTTTATTGTCTATGATATCAAAATGATCTATACTCTTTAAAGATACTTTCAAAGGTGTGTTTTGTCTAGAATCATGACCAAGCAAATCCATATCACTAATTACCATTATTATAAAAATTTCATCATCTCATATATTTTAGGGGTTTGATAGGATCTAAAATTTCAACTCCCCTTGATTCAATACACTATCTTTAGTTGTACAAGAGAAATTATCTACACCATGCTGAGGTACAAATTCATTCTTTACTTCGCCTTCTTCCTTCTTCTGCTAGACTTTTTTCATCTTCTTCTTTTTTTGAGAAACAACAAGCTTATTTTGAGGAGCAAAAGATCTTACATTATTTCCCTTGTAGAATCTAGCAGTGTGTCTAAGTTTATTGCAATTGTAGTAAATAATACTAGCTTGTGAAGAAAAATTTCTTTTTCACATATTAGATTTGAAATCAATATTCCTATGACCAAACTTGTTGCATGTGTAGCATTAGCCATAAAAGGACTAAGAATTCATATCATTATTCATTATCACCTTACTTTTGCATTCATTAGCATTGTAGCAAATTTTTTTGCAAGCATAACACTAACCATGAAATGTTTGAGTGTTCATAGAATTTTACCTTGAAGGTCTGAAGGAGTTCTAACTCATTTTTCTTCTGCATTCAACTACCTTATAACCAAACTAATTACAAGCATAGACATTTCCATTGAACCTAGTAGGAGTAGTTTGTTTGGGAGCAAGTTCTATGAATTTCATTTTTCTCTTGAAAATAAGGAATCCACCTTCTTTATTGTTGCCATGATTTACCTTAGCATCTTTGGAGGATGCTTCCTTAGGACTTAATGTGCACTCTTTCTCTTCCCTTATTTTAGACTGTCCTTCTACTTTGAATTTAACATACAAATTTTTAGATGCATTGATCAAGGGACTTTTTCCTTTTTCAAAACCAAGTCCAAATTTCTCTTTTGAGGATTTTTGAGAGTTAATTAACTCATTAAGAATTTTAGGGCCTCCTCTTAGATTTAGACCTTTTTCAATTTTCTCTTTTTCTTTTACAAGTTTTTTTCTTAGGGTTACAATCTCTTCCTCAAGTTTTAAACATTCAATAGTTTTTTCATTGAGCTTGATATTCAAACCATCCTCAATTCTCTTTCCTTCTTCAAATTTGAATTTTAAATTTGAGATCAAATCTTCTATTTCTTCGGCTTTCATTTCACATGCATATCATCCTTCTATTTGAGCTTTTATTTTACCATTTTTTCCCTTAGGTTCTTTAGCTTTTTCCTTCAATTCGTCAATTATTTCTTTTTAATTTTTTAAGAATACACTCATATTTGATATTTTTCAATCTTGCTTCATCTAGATCATCAAGAGTAGACCATAGTTCTCATTGAAAATCAACTTCACAATCATCCAAATTGATGTCCCAACCCTCAAGTTCCATTCATTCTAAATCAAGTTTTAGAATAAGCCTATCATTGACCTTTTCTATAGACCCCATGTGTTCAAGTACATGATCTACCTTACTTGTTAAGCTTGTCAAGGAACTTGGCTCTGATACCAATTGTTGAACACAATTATATTCTTAGAGGGGGGAAGGTGAATCAACATTTATTAAAACTTAACCATTCTCATTTGAAAATTAACAACACTTCATGTTAACTAAAATTAACAGAGGAAAACACATGCATCACGTAAAGACACCAATATTTTTATGTGAAAAACCTAATGAAGGAAACCACAGTGAGGATTAACTCACAATATATGTAGCTCACTACTAACAATAATTACAATGTTTGAGGCTCATTTCCTATAGACTTGAAAACTAAGGTATACAACCTTAGAGAAAGATACAATGGACCTGATGAGACTCAGTATCTCAGAGCATGATACATGAAAATTACAATGATAAAATTGAGTATGAAATTATATGAGGAAGCATCTAACACATGTTGATATTTCAGTCACTATTTTGGATAGTTAGCCCTTCACATTGATTTTGGACAATTCATCTTTTGCATTATACTCTATCATAAATCACTGTCCATCATCACTTTCAAAAGTCAATTTGATCTTCTATAGTTAAACATATAAAAATAGTGTTCATCAAAATGAGTCAACCAAGATAATGAACCACTAATTTTAATTATATGGAACACACAATTAAGAGTGTTAAAATCTGCAAATAACAATAAGAAACTAACCCTAACTATTATAGCAACTATGAGGGGATTTTTTAGAGCTTAAAAAGATGTGTACCTTGCTACAAGAAGCCTATTTTTATGGCACAAAGGACTCATTCACCTTTATTAGTGAATGGGTCCCTATTAGGTTTTATGAAACTAAGATTTGGGTTATTTTCCTTGATGTCTGTGCTCTAAGATTCCCCATTTTTAGCTCCTGAAAACTTTTAATAAATTATGTAGCTTCAATTCTTTGTTCTTGCACCATAAAGATCAATCTTTCAACTTGGAAACTTTGACAACTTTTCTCTAAACTTCTTCTCCACTTTATCTCCAACCTGTAAATCTACAGACATACAAGGGGAGAAAAACTCATTTATTGTTAGTGAATAGGGGTTTTCCTAAGTAAAACCCATTGTAGGTAATTAAACTAAATGATGAAAATAATGAAATTGAAGCATGAACATGAAATGATACAATGTTGATACCTTGGAATTTGTCTTGGAGTATAAATGTGTAAACTAACATGTAGTGGCCATCAATAATGTAGATCTTAATCTTAAGAAAGATGTGATCAATGCTTGTAAGTAGATATTCAATACTACATTTGCTATCTTAGCTCAACAACATGCATGAATGCACTAAACCCTTGGCATGATGAAATGATCTAGAATTGTTGTAATAAAACCTTGATAATCTACATTGAAATTCCTTTGAAGTGATTTATAATGCTCTCTTGAAGTTGCTAGGATGTCTTGTAAACTTGCTAGATCTTGTTAGGAGAAATAATGTGAACTAACCCCATATTTATACTAAATCAAGAGATTAACCCCAAAATTCAAAAAATTCAAGATGACACCAGTTCCAGAAACCTACATTATCAAAATCCTACCAAAATGAAATTCAAAAAGGGGGTTGTCATTAAGGGAGGACCCATTTTCCACCTAGGGCGAATGGGTCCTGGCACAATTTTCCAAGACCTTGCCTTTAGGGAATGAAAGTACATCAAAAACTCATGTAGAATCTGCAAAGAAAGGGAGGTCCTATAGAGGGAGGACCCATTTGCCACCTAGGGTGAATGGATCCTAGCACCAATTTCTAGGACCTTGTATTTTCACAATTAAATGTTATGTAATTTGAATTATGGGTGTCAAGATACATCTTCACGAGGTGTCACAAATAAGGCTTAAATTTGAATTAAAGGGGCTAATTAACTCTAATTAACCACAATTAATTAAGGAGACCCTAGACAAATGTGAAAGTTTGTTACAACACAACACTTAAAAGAGGGTATGAATTAAGTACATTTTATTAAAATGGGGCCCAAGATCAATGTGAATGTGCTACAACACATTACAACATTAAACCTAGGAAAAATTAGGTTAATTCAATGACAGTTATTCCCAAATTAAGTAAAAGGGATAATTTTTCCATTACTACATTTTTCCTCCACTTTAGTGAGAGGATGATCCCATGTCAAACTCACACTAAAGTAGACATTCAAGACACTTAAGTATGCAACAATAACAAAGATACATAATCATACCATGTCAAAGGCCAAGAAAAATAAAAAAAACAAAAGCATCAAGAACAACCATTTCAACATGATGTTGAATGGGGCTATTTATTCGTAACATATGTTGCTCACTTTAGGGTAGTGGAACCTCAGTCTATCCACTAGGTGAGTTGTCCCAAAATATGTGTATGCTCACACTGGGGTAGGGGAACCTCAGTCTGTCCACTAGGTGAGTTATCCCAAACAAGGTGGAAAATGAGAGAATCATATTAGCCTCTCATACCATACCAAAGTAATCCTCCTGAAAACATTGATATGGCACCGCAATGTAATGCTTTTTGTAAATGTTTTTGTAATCTCATGTAAAATTTTATTAAAGGGGATTTTTATTTGTTCATGTAATGTTTTCTTCTTAGGGAGCATTGTGCCTAATGTCTCCAAGAGAGGAAAAGTCACGAGTGTTAGATCATCACTCATGGGATGCCTTGTTCACATCATTCCATGAAGGGGGGTCATGCACTCTTGGAGGACATCAAACCCAATGAAACCACCAAGAAGAGGAAACATCACAAGAAAAAAGTAAATCATGCCATGAAATATGCTGAAAGATTTCATCGATGTATTTCCCCACTTTAAAGTGGTTGCTACACCGTAATTGTGAGATTTCTTTAAAGTAGCCAATGTTTTTCCTAAGACATTATCTAGCTTTCTTCGGAAAACCCTATTCCAAGTCATGTTTTTTAAATAAAGTTGTGATATGAAATAGGAGATAAGGGGTTTCCCCAAAAAATGCATCAAATAAAGATAACTCAGTATGTCACATGCAAGCCAAATTAAGGCATGTCGATCGCATCCCGAGATTGCTCTTATATATTCATGGAAGGAGGTCAACTAGCCACAAGAGACAATGACAAGTGACATACAAGGATAAAGATACCTAATCCCTTGCCTCCACTGAGTGCAGGACAAGAGTGAGCTGAGGATGGATGATGAGAAACATGAAAATTAGTATCAATTAGATGAACTATGTGTTGCAACACAAGGAAGAGAACCACAATCCTTAAGATGTTGAATTTTATTACTCAAAGCCTTATATTCATTAGTATAATAACCATGAACTCTATGGTATGCACAAAATGAACTCTTGTAGTAAAATTTATTTTGTGCTCTTAGAGAGGGAGATATCAAAGGATCTTGGAGGAGTCTCGAGAAGATACTTTATTGATCAAGAGTAGGTGTTCCTTTATTTTGTGACAAATATATTTATTGCTTAGTACAAGATGGAATACTTGCACAAGACTCTTTAGATTGTGATATTTTGTACTCTCCTTTACAAGAGGATGTAAAATTTGTCAATTTCGAATCATTAGTGTTTTTTTTGTGATGGAATTAATGTTAAATAGGGACTTCTTTGTTTCTTTTATTTATTTTGAAGGACAATAAGCAAGACCACTAGTGTTTAACAGTCAAAGATGCACTAATGTTAAAGTTGGTTTAGAAGAATCTTTTGTAGAGTGTTGATATTGAGTGAAGGCTTATTTGTTTCTTTCGAGGAACAATATCCAAGACCATTAGTCATTTCTTGCATGTTAGGCTCTATAGGGACACAGATACCTTGTTCTCTAGAAATACATCCTTTTCCACTAAAACCAAGTTATCTCATAAGTTCATAAGCTCTTCCATAAAGTTTTTTCATTGCTTTTGGATTTGGTGGTTGCTCATACTCAACTTCATAAAAGTTTGCTGTGCAACTTGCTTGATTTTCTAAAGTAGTTGAGGTGGATGCTTTTGAATTTTTTGTTGACATTACCACTTTTTATTTTCCCTTTTCAAAATCTTTGTTTATGATCTTGTATTCTCCCATGAATTTGGGTGTGAAATCTAAGGAACCCCAATCGTCTTCCAATAGCTTAGTGACTTCATCAATTTTCTTCTTGTGTTCTTCCTTTGTAATTTTCACTTTTGCTTCTTGTTCCAATACTTCCAAAGGATTTGATCCTTATTTCTCAGCAATCAAACAACTTTTAGGTTGAGGATCAACCTTAAGTGTGTAAACTTTGTTGTCATACACATTGTTATCACCTAAAATTGCACCTTGTTGAACCTGATGTTCAACACCTTAGTGTAACATGGGAAGACCTCTAAAGATGTGGGTTTCTTGTAAACAAAGTTCAACCTCAAGAGAAGGCTAGCTTCCTATGCGTTATCACCTAAACTACTGATCTTGTAAAGGAAAAGAGTAGAAGGAGAATACTTAAAAAAAAAAAAAACTGATGGAAATACTATTTCTATGGTGATACACCAAATTGAAAAAAGCAATGAGACACTCATGTTACACTTGAATACTGATGATGGATATGGGACTACACGACAATTTTATGTAGATTATGCATTAGTATTTCACAAACAGGTTTGACATGCACACATTTTTAAAAAGGAAAAGCAATTTTTCACAAATCAAAAGGGTCATGTGCAATTCAATAAAACACAATTTGTAACCTACATAATACTAATTTTGTAAAGAAAGGCATGCTAACATGAGACAAAGCTATAATTAAATAGAAATATTTCACGAAGTAGCTTGATCAATCACCTGAAAATGCTCAATATTTTGCAAGAACTAGAAGGAAAATTGAACCATCAATGGTAACCAAGGTAAATTCTATATATCATGCTCCAAATGAGTTACAAAATTTTGCTAATTTGAGAGAGGACTGCAAAATTCACAAACTTCTAAAAAGCATAAGAAGAAATCTCTACAAAATGAGGCAAAATTTCCATATATACAACCAAAACTAAAAAGTTTAAGCCTTTTCCCTAAGGTTTACAAAATGAGTCGGTTCCCAAACACGTTGGCCCACAAATTTTTTGGAATAAAGTTAATCGTATTCAATGCACCTCCCCCGTGTCCATGTTGGTGAAGGATTGCTCTAGGGATGGTTTTTTAGATATTTTGTAACCATCACACTATATTTTGGCCTCCATGTCCACCCTCGTGAGCCTCATCAGAGCCACTTTGAATGGTCTATAGTATTGTCATAAATATCAATCCACTTTTGCCAGTCGACATCCCAATTGTCCTTGTGGTCTCTTCCTCTCTGACTTTCTTGTGCTCAAGATCTTTCTGCAAGTTGACTATCCTTGAGAAGTAGCATCCGACCTCCCCCTATTAGATCCAAACACCATTGCTTCACCGAGTAGACCCATGCCGAGCACATTTTATTGATCTTCTTCACAGGGGTAGTCAATCAGTCAAATTGCCACTGGTTCACCTTTAGATTCCTTTGATTGGTTGAACACACTCCATGTAGGATTCCCAAAGGGTCAAAGGTCACTACATAAAAATCACATGTTAGTGAGACACTAGCCACGTCTCCCTAATGCGATTAAACTCCACAGGACTGTCGGCGAGACCTCATAGCAAGCTGCAAGAGTTATACCAATATCGCATTTGTCATCACCCATACTATTGACAAGATATATCACTTTTGGAAAGAGGTCTTGCCAAAAGCACCTGACAGTAGATAACACTTCAACCAGACCATCAGCAAGACTTCATTAGGTCAACAAGATGTTATAGTGAGCCCTTCATCTTTCTCCCCAAGATCAAACCTTTCGTTTAAGTGAGACTCCTGCTCTGTCAGCCAGACCTTTCATCAAGCTCAAAACACTACACCAAATGGAGAATCCTTCGGTGAGACTCCAGCGAGTTGTCCAGACATCACAACAAGTGGTAGCAGTCATATCGATATCCCCTTGTGAACAAATATCAATGTGACATTATCTATCGGCAGGACCTTATGCCGAACTTAAAAACCTTCGGCGAGACCTCTTAGAGTCGGTGAGACATTACACCAACCACTTCCATTATATCATTGTGCTTCCCTGAGCCAACTCCTTTCTTTCAGTGAAGCCCCCACCTTTTGGTGAGCTCATTTCATTTCGGGAAGACTTCTCTTGGTTAGTGAGAGGTCATACTGAGACCAAGCCCACTTCGGTGAGACCATCGTGTGTCGATGAGACCTTACACTGAAGACACCCTTCCTTCGGCGACACTAGCCTTGTGCACAACTGTCAGCGAGAAATCCCAAGCAAAGAGAGATATAAAACTTCACAACAACCGAGATGTTTTGGTGACCATGAGGATTTCAAATGAATAGAACCAGTGCTAGTTGGCAAGACAACAGGAGGGTCTCAACAACTTTCTTCCTCAAGAGTTTTATGCCAAATCCAACTGAGGCACACCTTATAATAGACTTGCTTGAGAAATACCAGTAGGTATATGATTTAATCCTATAGAACAATGTCCCCATTTGGCCTTTATGAATACCTGAAACATAGATTGCCCTACCTGATTGAGTCTGCAGGTGAAAATCAAGTAACATTTTCAACGACCTTAGCTAAATGTTTGCCTGCTAAACATGCAAACCAATAGCCTAGACTTGTCCATTGGGCATGGAGTCAATTGATAACTCAAAGGTTGACTTAAAACACTAGATTTGTACATGGCTCAAATGCATTTGTAACTCAAGAAACAAATCACCTAGACATTTAATAAAACAGGAAACTACAAAAGTGAAACTATTTACTGTGTTGGGACAACACTTAGGGAATTAAAAAATTGCAACTAAACCTACCCTACACTAACCAGTAAGAAACTAATCAAACAAAACCATTTACAGATTGACTAAAATAGTTGCCCTTTATTTTCAAAGTATAATGACTGGCATGCTTAAGGACAGCTAAGTAAAAATGATACACAGAAAAATGTTTAACAAGATGATGCACTGCCTCTTGAAAGAGGTGAATAACTTCACTTACCTCACTAAACAAACCATATGTATTGCCAATAAAAGGAGGATAAGTCAACTAAACATACTCTTGTTTGGCGGTCAGTGCATCCTTGATAACATCTTCTATTGTATCTTCATGTGTGAGTGCATGATTGAGCATTGGTGTTGTATTAGACTCCATTTGGGCTAGGTATCTGATTGGACAACCTCTGGCAAAGGAAAAATTTGAACTTTTCTTGCTGATTTCTTGTTCATGGGCTGCCATTTTATCACCTTGCTGGCTAGAAAGGTATAACCCTTGTGGCTGACTTGATGGAAAAATGGAAACCACCTCAGTATGCTCATGCTTTCCAAAATGAACACTCATTCCTTCAATGGAGAACAATGAGATGGCTTCCTCTAACACACTTTCAATCAATTCATCAACCTTAGGCTATTTTATAGACCAAAATAGAAGTTGCTTATAATTTTCATCATTACTGGAAGAATTACATTCTGATTCAGGCTTGTCTTTTTCAATGAAAGAAGACAACAATTCAAGTGGTGATGAAGTCTCAAGTTCTTTTGTACAATGGAATGGAATCTCCTCCAACCAGTTATGATTTTGCAAATTAGGTTCATGCGGTTTTTCCTATTGTTTCATCACCTTTTCAATCTTGTGAATCTACTATTCCAACTTACCATGAGTGACAACTTCTTCTGATTCTTTTGATTCTTTAGCATCCAACTTTGAACAAAACTATTCAACTATACTTGTGCACATCTCTTCAAAAAGTTCAAAATTAGCTTTTTCATCCACAACACGCTGAAAAACATCAAAACTCTCACCTTGGAGGATAGAATCAGGTTCAATTTTAGGATTTTCTTCCTGAATTAAGCCTCCATTGTCTTGCTGGTTTCCATCTATCAACAACTCTCCAATGTTTTCTTGTTGTTCAATCATTTGTTGTTGTTGCTTTCTATATTCCTCCATAGCTAGATGTAACAGATTTGGAATTCTAGTCTCCTCCATGGTGAATGAACTAACTTGATCATTGGGCTGCTTTTCTTCTACAACAGCTCTCTTTTCTTTGGAACTCCCCTCAAGTTGCCTCTTTTGAAACTCCCCCATTAGTTGGTGTTGATAATCTGAGTAAGCTTGCGTATTCTACACCTGAGTAGAAAGCAGCTTCATTTGTTCTTCCTTAGCATCTATTTCCTATTCAAGGCCTTCCTCAAACTGGATTCTTTTTGCCACTCTCTCTTGATCATAGAAGTAGACTTGTTCAGCCATTTCTTATTGCTACATAATGGTCCCTTTCTACACCTTGACATCAACCAACATCCTAGATAGGCATGCAAGCACCTTACTAATATCATTAATATCCATATTGTGAAAATCCTGACTTAGATCCCACAACGTATGGTCACTTTGTTGGAGCAGGTCCAATATTTTCTGGTATGGATACATAGGAGCAACATACTCATAATATGGAGGATAATAGTAAGCATATTCATGAATATTTGACATCTTTTCAGTCAAAGAGCTGGAAACTCAGACTAACAGATTCTTTTGAGACATAACAACACCTGTGCTTGTTAAACCAGAAGATTTGAGCTCAGAGTCTCTAGGTGTTGTTCAAACTGCCTCCAAAGGCTGAATGATACTGAGGTAGACACCAAATCTTTCAGTATGTTAAATTTCTTATTAATGCACTGGATTTTCTACTACTTCCCAAACTCAGAGTCACCATGATATGTTAATTTTATCAGTTTGAAGGCTTGAAACTCACTAGCTGCATATCAAAAACCAATAGTCATATGTACTCTTTAAATTGTTCTAATTTGAACAGTCCCACCACGTGTGCCAAAAATTGTTATCACCTAAAATTGCACCCTGTTGAACTTGATCTTCAACACCTTAGTGTAACATGGGAAGACCTCTAAAGATGTGGGTTTCTTGTAAACAGAGGTCAACCTCTAGAGAAGGTCGACTTCCTATGTGTTAACACCTAAACTACTGATCTTGTAAAGGAAAAGAGTAGGAGAATACTTAAAAAAATAAAACTAATGGAAATACTATTTCTATGGTGATACACCAAATTGATAAGAGCAATGAGACACTCAGGTTACACTTGAATACTGATGATGGATATAGGACTACACAACAATTTTATGTAGATTATGCATAAGTATTTCACAAACAGGTCCGCCATGCACACATTTTTAAGAAGGAATTTTTTTTTTCACAAATCGAAAGGGTCATGTGCAATTCAGTAAAACACAATTTGTAACCTACATAATACTACTTTTGCAAAGAAAGGCATGCTAACATGAGACAAAGCTATAAGGAAATAGAAAGATTTCATGAAGTAGCTTGATCAATCACCTGAAAAAGAACAATATTTTGCAAGCACCAGAAGGAAAATTGAACCATCAATGGTAACCAAGGTAAATTCTATATATCATGCTCCAAATGAGTTACAAATGTTTGCTAATCTAAGAGAGGACTACAAAAGTCACAAACTTCTAAAAAGCATAAGAAGAACTCTCTACAAAATGAGGCAAAAATGCCATATATACAACCAAAACTAAAAAGTTTCGGCCTCTGCCCTAAGGTTTACAAAATGAGTTGGTTCTTGAACACATCGGCCCTCAGATCTTTTGGAATAAAGTTAATCATATTCAATGCACCTCCCCTATGTCCATGTCAGTGAAGGATCACTCCAAGGATGGCTTTTTATATCTTTTGTAACCATCGCACTATCTTCTAGCCTCCATGTCCACCCTCAAGAGCCTCATCAGAGCCGCTTTGAATGGTCTACAACATTGTCATAAATGTCAATCCACTTTTGCTAGCTAACATCCCAGTTGTCCTTGTGGTCTCTTCCTCTCTGACTTTCTTCTGCTCAAGATCTTTCTGCAAGTTGACTATCATCGAGAAGCAGCATACGACCTCCCCCCGTTAGATCCAAACACCATTGCTTCACCGAGTCAACCCATGCCGAGCACATTTTGTTGATCTTCATCATAGGGTTAGTTAATCAGTAAAACTACCATTGGTTCACCTTTAGATTCCTCTAATTGGTTGAACACGCTCCATGTAGGATTCCCAAAGGATCAAAGGTCACTTCATCAAAATTGCATGTCAGTGAGACACTAGTCATGTCTCCCTGATGCGATTAAACTTCATAGGATGGTCGGCATAGCCTAGGACTATTGGCGAGGCCTCATAACGAGCTACAAGAGTTATACCAATATCCTTTGTCATCACCCAAACTATCAGTAGGATATATCGCTTTTCATAAGAGGTCTTGCCAAAAGCACCTGACAGTAGATAACACTTCAACCAAACCATCGGCAAGACTTCATGGGGTCGGCAAGACATTACAACGATCCCTTCATCTTTCTCCCCAAGATCAAACATTTCATTTTAGTGAGACTCCCATTCTATTGGCCAGACCTTTCATTAAGCTAAAAACATTACACCGAAGGGAGAATCCTTTGGTGAGACTCTAGGGAATCGACTAGACATCACGGTGAGTGGCAAGAGTCATATCGATACCCCCTTGTGAACAAACATCGGTGTGACATTATTTGTCGGTAGGACCTTATGTCAAACTCAAAAACCTTTGGCGAGACCTATTAGAGTCGATGATACATTACACTGGCCGCTTCCATTATACCGCTGTGCTTCCCCGAGCCAACTCCTTTCTTTTGGTGAGACTCCTGCTCTTTCGGCCAGACCTTTTAGCAAAGCCCCCACCATTTGGTGAGCTCATTTAATTTCAGGGAGACTTCACTTGGTCAGCGAGAGGTCATACCAAGACCAAGCCTACTTCGGTAAGACCACCGTGTGTCAGTGAGACCTTACATCGAAGATATCCTTCCTTCGGCGACACTAGCCTTGTGCACAACTGTCGGCGAGACATCCCAAGTGGAGAGAGATATAAAACTTCACAGTGACAGAGATTTCTTGGCGACCATGAGGATTTCAAATGAATAGAACCAATGCTAGTCGGCAAGACAACAGGAGGGTTTTAGTGACTTTCTTCCTTAGGAGTTTTATGCCAAATCTGATTGAGGCATGCCTTCTAATAGACTTCCTTGAGAAATACCATCGGATATATGATTTAATCTTGTAGAACAATGTTCCCATTTGGCCTTTACGAATATCTGAAACATAGATTACCCTACCTGATTGAGCCTGGAGGTGAAAATTAGGTAACATACATAATTCATTTTATGATGAAGGGTATGTTGTGCACTTTTTGCACACACACCCCACTAGAGGCGGGGACCCTCTTTTGGTTGTTTCATTCTTTGGCTTTGTTGTTGGCTACATGCATTAATCTGAGCTCCCTTGGATTTCCCAAGTTCATAAAATCTGAGCTCCCTTGGATTTCCTAAATTAAGAAAATCTGAGCTCCCTTAGATTATCTGAACTCAAATCCACTCAGAAATTCTAAGCTCTCTCAAATTTTCTAAATTCAAGGTTCCTTTCTATTCCTGAACTTTGAGGGGTCTTGCCACAACATTTATTTCTTTGATATTCTCTTGTCGTAATTTGCTTGTTTGAGAAACCTTAGTGTTTGATTTGGTTTGTTACATTTGATGTCTATGATTCATGAGATTAATTTATTCTGCTGATGCTATCTTGGTAAGTGGAATTTTTAGTCACTAATATCTTTCTCAGTGTGAGAAAGCTGGTTTATATATACATGCATTGCAAGATCTCTTGTTTATACTGAGTTGATTTCAAATTTTATGCATTTCACTATAAAATTTGGATTCATGCGATGCTAGCTACAGTAATGGACGGACAACATTCTAGGCATTAAGGCATTAAATTTAATCTGAAATAAGAATTTCTAACTTGACACGAATGAAATGAAATCGAAATGAAAAGGGATCATAGTAATACTACAAAATTTTGGGTAATCCACTTGTGCTCGGATTCCTCGAGAGTTAAGAAAATCCAGAATATTCAACATCACGTGGAAATTTCTAAGGGTGTTGGTGTTCAAAAAGTTTGTGCTACCTCATATTTCTCAAAGATTTAAACTTGCCAGGCATAAAAAATCAAAGGCACATAGGAATGATCAGGCAATCCTTGGATTGGTGGAATGTATGAGAGGATAGTCATTTGGGTAGTCTACCGACAAAGAATTAAAACATGATCAAACCCTATGATATCAGTGTACAGGGATGCCAATGAATTCCTCACCACGGGGTGTGTCCGTTAACGATGTAGTACTTAATTTCCAACGGTGCTTTAAAGATTCTTTAATGATAGAACATGTCAATGAGGGAAGTTGAAGTTGAGAAATCGATATGGCAAACAAGATATTGAAGGTGGAAAACAGTAGGTGGATATGGGTGGTCTCTCGAGTAATAGGCATTTAAAATTAACATTCTTTGTGATTGAGACTGTTCCATATTAGAGGAAGGAAGTTGAGGATCTTCACGTGACAGTAAACTCTCCTGCATTTCTAGTCGCAAGGATCGACAGATTATGCAAATAAGGCTCTTGGAATTTACTGCATCAATATCGAGTCTGAGGAAGAGTTAAAATATGTGAGCTTCAAATGTGCAAGAGAAATAAAAAATTACAAGGTAGGAAGACATAATTTTATGGTATAGATGCATATTGGTGATGAAAGGTGCAAAATATAAAGGCTCATAATCATTCAACAATGCGTGCATAAGGGTTGAAGGTGTGAAATCTGTGCTTGGGTTTCTCATGCCACAATCTGGAATCTAAAGATGCTCATGGAAAGGAATATTCAAATTATGTGCCACCAATAGATGGTGACTATGGCCAAAATGGGATTGCGTGAAGGATGGTAGGTAAAATTTATAAGGGATCATTGCCATAACTTAATTTGCAGACAAAGATTTGATAGAAGTTAAAATTTAGAAAATTCGAGTACTCTCGGATTTCCCAGGAGCAATCGAGATCAGAAAATTTGAGGTTGTAATAAATTCCTGAAGGATTGGGGTCCGGAAGATCTGAGCCTTGAATAATTTTTCTAGAGGATTGATATTCGGAAAATCTGAACTCACATGAAATCCCCAAATTAATAAAATCCCCAAGTTCATGTGAAGTTCACGAAAAACACAAAGCCACTGATTATAACTACTAATCAAAGTGGTCTAAAATCCATACAGTGATCTCATCATCGTTCATAGTATACAACTTCACCGATGGAATTCAGAATATGAGAGTTTGATAATCAAATGCGTGGAGATGGAACTAAGGTTTCATGAATTCTTTGCTCAAGGAAAATATAAATATGGCGAAGGTAAGTTGCTCAATTACTTGCAAGGTGACAATGAATGTGGAGCAATTACAAGAGTTTAGTATATGCTTTGTGGCACTAGTTGAATGGGGCATTTGAGTAGCCTGTTGGGATTAATAGGAACCCAAAAAGCAAGAGTTATGGAAGAGGCTATGTAGTGTTTGAATTTATGTGTTTGTTAGAAGAATTTATAATGCTTTCTAGTGGATAGAAGAGTGTGATATACCTACAATAACGCCTTCCTTGATTAGGTATGCAAGGTGTGGATTGGAAGTGACTACACAAATTAACTGTCGGGCTGACTATAGTAAAAGGAAATTAAAGGGTGCCACCTAAAATGAAATGAGAAGATATCGTGATGGCATTTGTAGTATGGTAAATTCAATACATGAAATTTTTTATGTGTCTTTCATTCAATCTTTTCTATGAAATCATTGAATTTAATAATATAACAAAGAATGGTAGCTTTGGGGTGTTTGTATTTTTCATGGGAGGTGTCTTGAATGAGTAAAGGACTGAAGAAATAATGAGCAGCTACAATTATGGATCGCTATGATCATCATCATAATGTGAAGTGGTATTTGTAAAGGGGAGTAGGGCACAGTCTATCAAATAAAATATTCTAAAGGTCATCATGGCAAGTTTCAGATTTGATGAGGTGTGGAGTCATCAAGCATAGAATAATGAATAAGTGAATCCACATGAAAATGAAGGAATTCTTATGACAAGGCTGCAATGCTTGACTAAAAGTATTGTATTGCATGACTAAGAATAAGACAGGGCCAATAGCATATCAATGATATTCAATGAAGAAATAGTGGAATGTGAGGATTCATCAGAAGAATTCAATGGGACAACAACGGTGGGGATAATTCATGAGGAATGCATTGATTAGTTGAATTTGGATGGTAGTTACAAATTATTCAGCCCATTAATGTTGAATACCATAATCTTCATCCTTCAATGGGTGTGTCTCCTTTAAAATAGTTGATGGGAAATTCATATTTATTTATAAGAATTTAAGAGTTTACATTAACTTAATTTTTCTTGTGTGCTTTGCACGAGTGTTGCAAAATGGAGTGTACCACCTGGAGATAAAGGATTAAAGACCAAATGCTCAAAGAGGAATTTTATCACTTACATAAGAACTTGCACCTAGGAGGAGTTTTCAAATTGCTTTCAAGTGAAGTTGCTTATGGATACGTACCCAATGAAGCAACAAGGATTTTTTCAAAATTCCATCCAGCTTGCAACTCAATTTTAAATGTGGGACCTGCCTAAAATCTATACCACCAGCTGTGTGCGAGTTGGAGGAAATTTCTAGAAGATTCCTATTGCATACGGTGTTATTTTTAGTCTCCAGTCAAAATTTTCATCATCATCATGGAAAAAATATTTATTTTCTTATTACTCCAAATTTGTAGCTATTGCATGTAACTGATGGACGCTTTTAGACGCATAATCTATAAGATTGGATTGATTTAATTCCGGCCATTAAAATTATAATGCAAAATCTATAAAAGGCCAATGCCTTCTCATTTGTAAAATAGACTAAGGTTAGAATTGTTGTTTAGAAGTTGTAGAAATCCAAAATTAGCTAAGTTAGGAGAGGTCATTAGCTGTAGGAGAGGAAAGAGACTCAAAATTGTTATGTAAATGTTAGAGAAGTAATGCAACTGAGTTGCTGATTTGGAAAACTTTGTATTTATCTTCAACAGTTTTATGATTTCATGTTCTTAATTCTCAGATGTTAGATGTTAGTCTTCAATTCTTCATGATAATGGTGAAATGTTAATGATGTTGATCGATCTCCATTCCATACTTTTATCAATTTGTTGATTGTAGGTTGTGTAAAGTTATTTTGGGCCTTGTTTTGTGCTAAGTTCAAATATGAATGTGTGTTTACATTGCACCAATAATTGGGTATGTGGGTGAATATTCATATTATGAAGGCATTTCCTTGATCAAGCAGAGATTGGTTTTATTGGGGATCTATCCATTTGCAACATTCATCATTGTTGGGATTGATTTTAGGAGTTAGAATAGGATCTTTCTCTCTTAAAAAATTTTCTTTTGATCTTTATTTTAACATCTAGGTTAGTTTTAAGATTGAAAGCATCATCATATTGTTACATCTAATGAAAATATACTTCTAGAATTGTTCATTTGTAAGGCCCCTTGTGATTACCAATATTTTCACATTATCTTTGAGTTGTTTCATTGCATTTTTCAAAACCTAACATTAGAGACCTTGGGGTTATCTCTTGAGGCTTGCTTATAGAGATTTACCTTTCAAGAGAGATAGAATACCATAGTTTGTCTGAGTTGTTGTTGTGTATAAAACACCATCAACAGATTGGCACTAGAAGGAGGGATGAGCATAGGTGACATAGCTAGAAGTTGAATGAACCTTTATGTTGAAAATCAAATATGTGATAGATCTCAAAAATTTGAAAGTAAAAATTTTGAGTCAAGATGGAAAAGCAATCTTATGTTTTTCATGATGGAAATAGTCCTCAAATTGATTTTCCTCAAATTTTTGAGACCTTGAATAAGTGATTAAACCTTTGGAACAATAAGTGTTTGCATAATTATGCATTATCAGACAAGTGTGGGATTCATAATACTTGTAGGCATAATGAGTTTGAATGCTTATCCTTTTTGGGTAAAATCAAGATGGTTTTGCAAAGGGGTATTTTCATACAAAACTTTCTTGAACCACGAGCCTCCACATATTTAGAGTTTGTTGATGTTGTAGTAGAGGAATTTACACAGATAGTTGAAAATCAGCTTGGTGGTGGTAAGTGTTTGCAAGATTTCATTTCATCTAAATGGTGTAGAGTTCATAATGTAGTCCATTCAGAGTTCACTTTCCATTCATTTGTGGACACCATCATTAAAGTTGGGAGATACTTAGAGTGGAAAGAAAAATTAGACAAGGAATGCATTATAGAGAAGCCAATAAATTTTGAATCCAAAGATGATGTTGTAGTTGATATTGAGGTAGCTCTGGAAGGGACCAATGGTAAGGAAGAAAAACCTGAGGCATTAGAGTTAGTAGAGGAATGTTTAAGTGAAGAGATACCTACAAAGATTGAAGAGGATGTTCTTACAAAGGTTAATCAGACCTTTGAAAATACAGTGGAAGAAGAAGCTACCATACAAGCTCCTCCTATCTAGAATGAAGATCCAATACAAACTAGATATGAAGAGTTTGTTTCCAAAATTATAAAAGATTGGTCGAGCCTAAGTTATAGACTCTTCCTAGAAGAGTTGTTGTTACTAACTTGGAGTAGGATACATAAGGAAGAGCAATCTGAATTCACATGCTTCTAGTGCCAGACAACCATAAAGGAGGTGGAAGAACAAGACAACTGCCACAACATACAAAGGATACATAGAAAGATACATCAAACAAGTCTTTGATAGAAGAGTATCAATAGGTTTTTGATGGATGTCTTGAAGAACATGAGGGGGCGCTTAATGGAGGAGTCAACATTCCTAATGACTGTGATCAAGAATCTTAATTAGTGCCAATAGAAGAAGAATCCAAGGAGTTCTCTCATTTATCAAATTCTATTTTTTCTCTATCTATTGATGAATTAAGTATTGAAAAATCAATGACTTTATGCATTATTAATGAGGTAGCTAATGTGGTTCATATTGATGGGAAAGAAAATATGAAAGATGTTGAATTCATCATTGATGAGCATGGCTGCACTACTATAAGCAAAAAATTGATTGAAGATCAGTCTATGATGTCTCTTGATGAACATCTAGTTGAGAAATTTTTTGTGCATGACAAGGGCTCTACAATTTCCTCACTAATTCCTCATAAAGATACTCAAATAGGTGAAAAGTTTCATTATGAATTTTTTCAATCCAAATTTTACTTTGTACTGCGTAGTGATGACTCCAATTTTGTTTTACATGTTTCAAGCATGAGGGGATTGTTGTACCATCAGTGGAGACCTCTTGATGAGACTAGGATCAACTCTTCACAAATGTGGGATGATGAACACCACTTTCAGTCTATAGAAGTACAAAATTAGGTTGTTTCTTTCCTTACTGAAAATTTTGAAGCTTATCAATTTGATTATGGAGGTTTAGGAAAGAAAAAATGTGTTTGGATTGATCATGGTTTTAATGATTTGCCTCGGTTGTTGATTATTCCTATTGAGTATGTTGAGTTTGAATGCAACATTATTGAGCCTTCTTTCAAGCTAAACATGAAGATGAGTTTGCATTCTTGAGAACCGTAATGATCACCTTACTACTTGTTCATGCACTAAAAGGTCAAATAGGTGTGGGCCTCAATTTGCTCTGTTTGACCATGAGTTGCTTTGAGTCCCCTCATACATAATTTTATTTGAATAAATGCAGCCTTCTCTGCTTCTATAGGCTTTCATTAATATGCTCTTGTTTTCTCTAGGATAGATTGCATTAGTTTAGGTTTGATTTTGGCATTCATTCTTTGCTTTGATTAGTTTAGTTTCTTTTTTTTTCTTTTGGTTTGCTTCTATTTTGGTTAGTTTAGGTTTGCTTTGGCTTTTGGTTTTCTTTGGCTTTTGGTTTGCTTCTGTTTTGGTTAGTTTAGGTATGCTTTGGTTTTTGGTTTGCTTTGGTTTTTGCATTACTTCTCTGGTTCGAGGTCCCTCTATTTTATTTTGTGGATATTTTCATATGCACAACAACCATTTTATTATATGGGACTATTTCTAATTATTTTATTGATGGACTTTAATCATGTTTCTTGAATGGATGGTTGAGATCTTCTATTAGTGTTAAGTAGTCCCAATGTTTGATTTAAAGAGGATGGGCCATTGGTCTAACTAAACCTGAGGTATCCTGAAATCTTATATCTTTCACACATCTTAAGAATCTTGAGGCTACAATAGGGTCCTTGTTAAGTCTTGTTAGGTGAAAATATTATATTTTGATTTAGTTTCATTGTGGTTCTCAACCCTGAGCATGAACTTCATTGTTCACAGGTTGAAGAAAAAGAGAAAAGAAAAAGAAAATATTGAAAAATCAAAAGAAGTGAATTCAACTTATCAGGAGTATCCGAATATCTCTACCGAGGCTATGGACACCTGGCTATTAGTAGAGCTATGTTTAGGAGAATCACAACAATAACCTCGTCAGGGCTATGGATGCCTGACTGGCAGCGAGACTCTATCCAGGTTGCTTTTGGAGCTAGAATCTTTACTTAGCCTAACTTGACCGAGCTTGGTTTTTGTAGTAGCTTAAGGAGGGAAATGAACTCACTTTCACACACTGGGATTTTTAGGTTATGGAAGGTTTGGTCTACTTGTGGTCTTGATTATTTGATCTTTCATTTTGATTTGTTTTCCTAATATGGAGATCAAAACCAAAGATTTTGGGTTCATAATTCATGTTCATCATCAAAATGCTCTGGAGCATTTTCCCAATAGGAGTCACCATTTGTTGTGCACTTTTTACACACACACCCCACCAGAGGAGGGGACCCTCTTTTGGCTATTTCATTCTCTAGCTTTGTTGGTGGTTGTATGCATTAATGCTTTATCTACATTTAAGGTGTTTTCTTTGCATCATCATGATATTATGCCTACCTCTTTGAAGTCTGCCTAAACTTGGAATTTCAACTTAGGGGAAAAATTGGCTAAGTATATGAGAGGTCTGGGAAATCTGATCTCCCTTGGATTTCTTGAGTTCAAAAAATCTAACCTCCCTTAGATTACTCAAACTTGAATCTACCTAGAAATTATGAGCTCTCTCAGATTTGACGAATCCAAGGTTCCTTTCTATTCTCAAACTTTGAGGGGTCTTGCCACAAAATTTATTTCTTTGATAGTCTCCCATCTTAATATGCCTATTTGAGAAACCTTAGTGCTTGATTTGGTTTGTTATGTCTAATGTCTAAGGTTCTTGAGATTAATTTATTTTGTTGATGCTATCTTGGCAAGTGGAATTTGCAGTCACTAAGATCTTTCTCAATGCGAGAAAGATGGTTTATATATACATGCATTGTAGAATCTCTTATTTGGCTTTCCCTAAAACTGAGTTGATTTCAAATTTTATGCATTTCAAGTGTATAAAATTTTGATTCACACAATGTAAACTATAGTAATGGATGGACATCATTATGGGCATTAATGCATTAAATTAAATCTGAAATAAGAATTTCTGACTTAGGATGAATGAAATGAAATTTAAATGAAAAGGGATCATAGTAATATTACAAAAGTTCGGGTAATCCACTTGTGCTCGGATTCCCCAAAAGTTGAGAAAATCCAAAAAATTTAGCATCACATGGAAATTTCTGAGGGTGGTAGTGTTCAGAAAGTTCATACTACCTCAGATTTCCTGAAGAGTTAAACCCACCAGACATCAAAAATAAAATACACATAGGAATGATTGGGTAATCCTTGCATTAGTGGAATGTACGAGAGGATAGTCGTTCGGGTAGTTTGCCGACAGAGAATTAAAACATGATCAAACCCTATGATATCAGTGTGCAGGGATGCCTATGAATTCCCCACCATGGGGTGTGTCCATTAGCAATGTAGTACTTACTTTCCAGCGGTGCTTTAAAGATTCTCTAATGATAAAATAAGTCAACCTAGTGAGGGAAGTTGAAGTTGAAAAATCAGTATGGCAGACAAAATATTGAAAGTGGCAAACACTAGGTGAATATGGGTGGTCTCTCGAGCAGTAGGCATTTAAAATCGACATTCTTTGTGATTGAGACTATCCCATATAAGAGGAAGAAGTTGAGGATCTTCACGTGACAGTAAACTCTCCTGCATTTCTAGTCGCAAGGATTGACGAATTATGCAAATAAGGCTCTTGGAATTTACTACATCAATATCAAGTCTGAGGAAGAGTTAAAATATGTGAGCTTAAAATGCAGAAGATAAATCGAAGAATTACAAGGTAGGAAGCCGTAATTTTATGGTATAGATGCACATTAGTGATGAAAGGTGCAAACTATAAAGGCTCGTAATCATTTAGTGATGCGTGCATAAGGGTTGAAGGTGCAAAATCTATTCTTGGGTTTCTCATGTCACAGTTTGGAATCTAAAGATGCTCATGGAAAGGAATATGCAAATTATGCACCACTAGTAGATGGTGACTATGGAAAAAATGGGATTGCATGAAGGATAGTATGTCAAATTTATAAGGGATCATTTCCAAAACTTAATTTGTGGACGAAGATTTCATAGAAGACAAAATTTAGAAAATCTGAGAACTCTTGGATTTCCTGAGAGGAATCAAAATCAGAAAATATAAGGTTGTAAGAAATTCCTGAAGGAATGGAGTCTAGAAGATCCGAGCCTTGAAGAATTTTCTGAGAGGATTGATATTCAGAAAATACGAATTCACACGAAATCCCCAAACTATTAAAATCCCCAAGTTCATGTGAAGTTCATGACAAATACAAAGCCATCGATTATAACTACTAATCGAAGTGGTTTCAAATCCATGCAACAATCTCATCATCATTCACGGTATAGAACTTTTCCGATGCAATTCAAAATATGAAAGTTTGATAATCAAATGCGTGGAGATGGAACTAAGGTTTCATGAATTATTTGCTAAAGGAAAATTTGAGTATGGCGATGGTAAGTTGCTTGATTACTTGTGAAGGTGATAATGAATGCGGAGCGATTATGGGATTTTAGTTTCTACTTTGCGACACCAATTGAATGGGGCATTCGAGTAGGTTGTTGGGATTAATAGGAACCCACAAAGAAAGAGTTACGAATGAGGCTAGGCGGTATTTGAATGTCTATGTTCGTTACAAGAATTAATAATGCTTTCTGGTGGATAGAAGAGTGTGATATACCTGCAATAGCACCTTCCCAGACTGGGTATGCAGGGTGTGGATTAGAAGTGACTACATGAATTAACTATCAGGTTGACTACAGTAAAAGGAGATTGAAGGGTGCCCCCTAAAATGAAATGAGAAGATACGGTGATGGAATTTTCAGTATGGTAAATTTGATACATGAAAAGTTTTATGCCTCTTTCCTTTGATCTTTTCTACAAAATCATTAAAGTTAATAATGTAAAAAAGAATGCTAGCTCTGGGGTACTTTTTTTTTTTCATGGGAGGTGTCTCAAATGAGTAAAGGACTGAAGAAATAACAAGCAGCTACAATTATGGATCGCTATGATCATCATCATAATACGAAGTGGTATTTGTAAAGGGGAGTAGGGCAAAGTCTATCAAATAAAAGATTCTAAAGGTCATCATGGCAAGTCTCAGATTTGATGATGTGTGGAGTCATCAAGCATAGAATAATGAATAAGTGAATCCACATGAAAATTAAGGAATTCTTATGACGAGGCCGTAATGCTCGACCCAAAGTATTATATTGCATGGTTAAGAATAAGACAGGGCCGATAGGATATCAATGATATTCAGTGAAGAAATAGTGGAATGTGAGGAATCTTTAGAGGAATTAAATGGTCCAATAACAATGGGGGTAATTCATGAGGAATGCATTGATTAGTTGAATTTGGATAGTAGTTATGAATTATTCAGCCCATTTATGTTTAGTGCCATTATCTTCATCCTTCAACGGTTGTCTCCTTTAAAATAGTTGATGGGAAATTCATATTTATTTATAAGAATTTATGATTTTATATTCACTTAATTTGTCTTTTGTGCTTTGCAGGAGTGTTACAAAATGGAGTGTGACACCTGGAGATAAAGGATTAAAGACCAAATTCTCAAAGAGGAATTTTATCACTTGCATAAGCACTTGCTCCTAGGAGGAGTTTTCAAAAAAAATTCAAGTGCACTTGCTTATGGATATGTACCCAATGAAGCAACAAGGAGGTTTGCAAATTTCCATCCAACTTGCAACTCAATTTTAAATGTGGGACCCACCTTAAATATATGCCACCAGCTATGTGCCAGTTGGAGGAAGTTTTTGGAAGATTCATGTTGCATACGGTGCTATTTTTAGTCTCTAGTCAAAATTTTCATCATCATCATGGGAAAAATATTTATTTTCTTATTACTCCAAATTTGTAGTTGTTGCATGTAACTAATGGACACTTCTAGATGCATAATATGTACCATTGGATTGATTTAATTTTGACCATTAAAATTATAATGTAAAATCTATAAAAGGCCAGAGCCTTCAGTTAGAATAGTTGATTAGAAGTTGTAGAAAGCCAAATTTGGCTAAGTTAGGACAATTCATTAGCTGTAGGAGAGGAAAGAGACTTGAAATTGTTATATAAATGTTGGAGAAGTAATGCAACTGAGTTGTTGATTTAGAAAACTTTGTATTTATCTTCATTATTTTTATGATTTCATGTTCTTAATTCTCAGATGTTAGATGTTAGTCTTTAGTTCTTCATGATAATGGTGAAATGTTAATGATGTTGATTGATCTTCGATCCATACTTTTAGCAATTTGTTGATTGTAGGTTGTTGTGTAAAGTTAGTTTGGGCCTTGTTTTGTGCTAAGTTCAACTGTGAATGCTTTTTTACATTGCACTAGTAATTGGGTATGTGGGTGAATATTCATAGTGTGAAAATATTCAATTTCCTTAGAGGATTGCACCCTTTTTGTGAAGTTGTAGGCTTGTACCTGATCAAGCAGAGATTAGTTTTATTGGGGATCTATCCATTTGTAGCATTCATCATTATTGTGATTGATCTTAGGAGTTAGAATATGATCTTTTTCTCTAAAACCATTTTTATCTTTTGATCTTTCTTTTAATTTTTGGGTCAGTTTTAGGATACGAATAATCATATTGTTACATTTGATGAAAATATACTTCTAGCATTGTTCATTTGTAAGGCCTCTTTTGATTACCAACATTTTCACATTAACTCAGAGTTGTTTCACTGCATTTGTCAAGACTTGACATTAGAGACCTTGGGGTTATCTCTCGAGGCTTGCTAATAGAGATTTAGCTTTCAAGAGAGATAGAATACCATATTCTGTCTAAGTTGTTGTTGTGCAAAAAACAACATCAACAAGGTAGAAGGCACTCGATGCATCTTATGAATCCACGGTCTACCTAAGAAGAAATTATATGAAATATCATGAGGCATAACATGGACTGGAGTTTGCAAGATAATCTTTCCAATGCTAATAGGTAATGTGATGACTCCAAGAGGTTGTTTTCCTACATTATCAAACCCATGAATAGATAAAGAATCAAGTTGAATTTTTCTTTTGTCTACTTTAATCTTATCAATAATTTTTATGCTACACACGTTAAGAGATGAGCCACTATCAACAATAGTTCTCTTTATCATTACTCAATTAATGTAAGCTATTATCATGGAACCTTCATTGTGTTTTTGTTCTTCTAAAAATGGTAACTTATCTTAAGTAATGTCTAAGTTTTTCATAATTATAGATTGAATTTTGGCTGCCAAATCATTTGATTGCACATTAGGAATGTTAGGGATTTGTTGTAAAGCAATTTGAATCATGTTATGATAATGAGGGGAGGTTTGAAAAGATCCCACAAAGATATCTTAGTAGGAGTATTCTTAAGTTGTTCAAGAGGATTGTACTCATTTCCTCTTTTTAAAGGCAAACAATGAGGACTAGGTAGGATAGGGTTAGGCAATGGGAGGGATGTTTGAGTTGTTATTTTTGGTTGCAGATTGTTCCTAGTGTTATATGTATGAGAAATGGTATTGAAACTCGGTTGTTATGAAATGTTATCATTATCAAGTTTCCTTTTAGGTGGTTCCAAGATAAGCACAAGTTGTTTTGAACTTGTGGTTTTTGTGAGGGTGGATAAATGATAAGTTTATGCACAGGAGATTACTTCAAGGGATATCTAATGTGCATAACCTTAGAAGAATTATCCTTATTTTCATGTTCTCTCAGCAAAGGAGAGTTTAGTGTCACTTCATCATCTTCATCTAAGGAATTACTATTGTCAATGTTCTCATTTTCTTCTACCATGATATTTTCCCTAGTAGGAGAGTTGTTAGGAGAGCTAGAAACTAAATGTTCATGACATTCAATGTTTGGTTCTTCTAAAATTATTTCATTGTAAGTAAGGGAGTTATCAATGATTGGATTGTCTTGTTTATCTCATATCAAATCATTCTCACAAATAGGAGCAATAGGAAAAGTAGTATTAAGGGATGTTTCAATGGTCTCATCCTTGTATCTAACAATGTCTTCCCTAGTAGGAGAGGTAGGGGAAGAAAGACAAATAGGATTCTCATAACTATCATTGGTTTGATCTTCTAACACCAAAATATCTTTGTCACAAATATGAGAGATATTAGGGGAAGACCATATTTGATTAACATGGTTATCCACCATTATATTTTATTTCACTAAAGCATTCTTATGAGTGTGAGGGATGGACTTTTTCTTAGCATGTCTAGAAAGGTAGGATACTAACATTGTTTGACCAAAAATGAAAAGCACTTCTAGCCATCTTATGTAATGTTTCACAAATATACACATTATATAGCCAAAGATGAAAATAATTTCATCCAATGTATGTAAGACTTCAAAAATGCGAACAAATTGTATCCAAAAATGAAAAGAACTTTTATCAAAATTATGCAAAGCTTTATGAATGTAAACATTGTGCTTACAAAAGTGAAAAGTACTTTTATCCATATTATGGAAAGTTTCAGAAATGTAAACATTTTCAGATTTTTAGACTTAAAACAAGGTAATTTTATGATTACACTATGTAATAGACTAAAAATGACTTGTTTTAATTGTCATTTTGAATTTTAACAATGCACTAAAGTGAAGTAAATTAAGCTAGATTTAACGAATTTGATGAAACAAAAACTTAGAAAAGTGAAATAGAAAAGTAACAGTAGAAAACAAAAGCCTAAAATTAAGATTTTAATTTCTAGAAAATGCAGATTAGTAGCTAACAAGGACTCTTTCACCAGTAAGGGTGAATGGTTCTTAGTTAGGTTTTTTTGAGATTTTTGTGTTGATTTTAGGGTGATTTTTAATGCCTTTTTAGATGCCAAAAGGTGCAAGTTTGACTTGATTAGAGACTCATTCACCAGTAAAGGTGAATGGATCCTAGTTAGGTATTTTAAAACTCTTTTAAAATGATTTTCAAGCTTTTAGTAATGTCTTTCAGTTCCAGATCTAAGGCAGTGAATTTCATTTTAATTTTTTTTAGAAATGTAATGTGAAAATGAAATGAAAAGATGAATGAAAAGACCTCAGTTGAAATGCAATTTGTTTTGATTTTCAAATGAAACTAAATGAGATCTAAATGATATGCATAATAACTAATTTTTTTTGTATTTTTTAGATTTATAGAGATGCAAAATAATGCAAATCTAAACCCTAAATGAGATGCAATTTTGAATGCAATGCAAGAAACCCTAAATGAGTTCTAATTTAATGCAAATGAGATGCAAATAAGTGTAAGATCTAATCTAGGATAAAATGAAAGACTTCAAAATTAGAAACTTTCAATTTTCAATAGGTCAGGTTCACCATTAATGTTTACCATTATGAAACATGTAAAAATAGGGTTCATCAAAATGAGTCAATCAAGATAATGAACCACTAATTTTTAATGCTATGAAATATAAAATTATGAGAGACAAAATATGCAAATAACAATTAGAAACTAACCCTAACTGTTATAGCAACTATGAGGGGAGTTTTTAGATCTTAAAAATATGTGTACATTGCTATAAGAAGCCTATTTTTAGGGCACAATGGACTCATTCGCCTTTAGTGGTGAATGGGTCCCTGTTAGGGTTTTCAAAACTAAGATCTGGGTTATTTTCCTTGATTTCTACACTCTCAGATTCCTAGTTGTTAGCCCCTGAAAACCTAAATAAATTTTGTAGCTTCAATTCTTTGTTCTTGCACTATAAAGATCAATCTTGCAACTTGGAAACTTTAACAACTTTTCTCTAAACTTCTTCTCCACTTGATCTTCAGCCTATAAATCTCTAAATATATGCTCAAGGGAATATTTTTTTTATTTTATTGAATAGGGGTTGGCCTAAGTCAAACCCCTTGTAGGTAATTAAACCAAATGATGAAAATAATGAAATTGAAGAATGAACATGAAATGATGTAATATTGATACATTGGAAGCTGTCTTGGAGTATAAATCTACAATTTAACATGTAGTGGCCATGAAGAATGTAGATCTTAATCTTAAGTAAGATGTGAACAATGCTTAAAAGTTTATCTTCAATGCTACATTCACTATCTTAGCTCAACATCATCCATGAATGCACTAAACCCTTGTCATGATGAAATGATCTAGAACTACTGCAATAAAACCTTGATAATCTTCCTTGAAATTCATTTTAAGTTCTTTATAATGCTCTCTTGAAGTTGCTAGGATGTCTTGTAAACTTGCTAGACCTTTCTAGGAGGAACACTGTGAATTAACCCCATATTTATACTAAATAAAGAGATTAACCCCAAATTTCAAAAAATTCAAGCCGACGCTAGATTTGGAAAAAAACATTATTAAAATCCCACCATGATGAAATTAAAAAAGGGTTCCCTCATTAATGGAGGACCCATTCACCACCTAGGTCGAATTGGTCCTAGTACAATTTTCTAAGAACTTTCCTTCAGTGAATGAAAGTACATCAAAAGCCCATGTAGAATATGAAAAGAAAGGGGATCCTATAGAGGGAGGACCCATTCACCACCTAGGGTGAATGTGTCCTAGCACCAATTTCTAGGACCTTAGAGTTGCATATTTAAATGTTATGTAATTTTAATTATGGGTTTCAGGATAGATCTTTAGGAGGTGTCACAAATAAGGCTTAAATTTTAATTGAAGGGGCTAATTAGTTCTAATTAGCCATAATTAATTAAGGAGATCCTAGATAAATGTGAAAGTGTGTTACAACTCTTTACAACACCTAAAATAGGGTAAAAATAAGTACATTTTATTAAAAAGGTTCCCAAGATCCATGTGAATGTGTTACAACACATTACAACATTAAACATAGGCAAAATTAGGTTAATTCAATGACAACTATTCCCAAATCAAGTAAATGGGATGCTTTTTCCATTACTACATTTATATATCCTCCAAAACAACTCAAAACCCTTATAAGGTTATCTCCAAGATGACCTTTAGAAGAAACACTTGCTATCTCATCGGTAGGCTCCAATTATGTATAATATTTTCACAAAAATAATTATGAATTAAAACATGGTATTACAAGACCAAAAAATATCATAAAACATTGTTCAAAATGGATTTAACTAATTAGGATCAACTGTTGATGATGGAGACAATTTTTTTGGCCCAAATAATGACAACACTTCCAAGACTATCATATGTTCACCTTTACACTCAAGGCCCAGAGAGAGAAAAACAATCATGCAGGCCAAGATGTAAGCATCAAAACACATGAAAAATATCTCCTCAACCTTTTCCTAAAGAAAGAAATCATCATATGTTGGTGCAAGAGGAGAGACCCATGACCATACATGAATAGAACATTCCACATAGACTGTAGAAAACATTTATTCAAAAAAAATTACGAAACACCAAACCACTTGATTCTACCAAGTAATATTATTTTAGAATTAATGAACATATTTTCAAAACAACAAGGTCATCCTTTCACCTCTAGAAGAATGTGAATCTAATTCCACTAGGATTCCATCATTACATTCCTCTACCAGGGTAAAAACCATAACATTGTTACTTGCAACTATTCCTCTAGAAGGTGTGATGAAATGATTTATTGGATATGGCACCTTCATAGATTGAAAAAAATATCATTTGAACTAAAAGAAAAAATATTTCTCAATAGAAGGATGTGGACTGACTCTACCTCAGATTCAGTCCTATGAGTGCTTTAGAAAATCCTGTATAACTTATCTCTATATATGGTACATCAAACTAAGATGATATCAATGTAAACATATTATGGACATATCAAAACATGAGTATCATCCTCCACATCACACTTAGTTACCATAGTGAACATTATTCTTCATTATACAACTCTACAAAGTTGCAGCAACTGATATAACATCATAACAGGAAAATGTACATTCTTCAGTATATACATCTAACATTGAAATGACACCCTATGTTGGGTTGACATCAATGAAAACACCTATTTCCAATAGTTTCCTCATGTTTTCAATTATAGGAACCAATGTACCAATGAAGTATTCATTACTCACAAAGTATTGAATTTTCTCTAAGTCCTTGTCTCATTTTTTCAGTTTGTCTTCAGGAACATGGGAAATTATAGTCTAAACATATGTAAAGATAAGTGTTTGTAAGGTTTTCATTAGCATGGTAACATTAAAAATATAGTCCAAAAATGGTTGAGTATTGAAAACACTTGTCATCAAAGAGTTAGAAGACTCATGATCCATAATGGATGTAAAATCAACATGGGATGTCATAAGTCTAGAACTACATCTCACTAAAGTATTAACAATAGGATACCAAGTTGTGAAACTCATACAAGTTTCAAAACACTAAGTATAACCAAGATGAACACTGAATTACCAAACAAAAATAACATAACACTCAGAATAAAAAATAAGATAATAGAAGTATATAGAGAACATAGAAACAAATATCTAATTCAAATCTTAGTCAAAAATAGTAAGACATGGGTGCCCAGTGCATCTATGTCCTGGAAAGGGTTTTTGTAATTTCAAAGTTTAATTATTTAGGGTGTTGTTTAAGGTTCTTAGATATGTACTCAAATAGGTCTTAATAGTGAATTATTTTCTAGGATGGTTAATTTTAACAATGTAAACATGCAATAATGCATAAACTAAATGACAATTTTTAAATACAAAAAAGAAAAATCAAATAGCATAATCCAATAGAGAACAAAAAAATAGAGCTTTGATTCTAATTTCAACCACATGTAGGATAGAGGCATCTGGGGCGTTTGTGTCCTAGATAATATGTCTAGAAATTTAAAGTTTGATTATGTTTGCTACTGTTTAAGGTTCCCAATTCTGTGCACACATAGATTTGACAGTGAATATTTTTCTAGATTTTTTTTATTTGATGACAATGAAAATGGAAAATGCAAGTTTGAAAATGTGTGAACAATGAATGATAAATTTGAATGGAATTTTTAGATGTAAGATGCAATGATTGACTAACTTTAAGATGCAATGTTCTGAAAATGATGATTTGACGTAATTTTGACCCAAAACTATGCATTTTTTTCACCATTTTGACCTAAATGAAAGCTACAATTTTGAATGTAATGAACAATTTCAGATTTTAATGACCTAACAAATTTAATCTAAATGTAGATCTAATCTATGATGGCTGAAATAAAACCTATTGTAACCTTTAATACAATATGAATGCAATATTTTTGTATTTTTATATCTTTTTATGATGCAAAAATAAAACCCTAAATGAGAAATGCAAGAAACTAATATGCAGAACCTATATCTAGGGTAAATTTTCATAAGGTATATAATGTTAATAGGTTAGATTCACCAAAATGAAACTATAGGAAAGGGAAACCTTTTTGTTTTCACCTTAGGGCTTAACACCTTTCCCAAATGTTTAATTGGATGGAATGGATGTTGGATGGAAATGGGATGGATTAGAAATGCAAGGATGGAATGAGGGTTTGATGGATTTAGAAAAGGTATGAGATTGACTTACAACCTAATAGGTGAGTCAACCAGCCCTTATCCAAATCTAGAAATCTCCTAAAGATGAAACACAATGATATAACTTGGCTAATAGTGAAATTTAATATTTTGATACAAATACAAAAAAACACAAAAGTTCACAAAAAAATTGTACCACAAAAATGAGCAGAGAAGGACACTGTGCACCTATTATTCAAATTTGGAGTAGGAAATGGACAAAGATGCCTAGGGCATAATTGTATGATTTTTGGAATTTTTTTTGGGGTCCTCTAGTATCAAATTTGAGCTTTGGATTTTTTCCTTTGAACCTGTTGGAACACAAATGGGTTTTTCTATAACTAAGTTTTCATAGCTTGACAAGATGTAAGTTCTCAAATGCAATAATGAATAATTTATTTTTAAAATCCTTATAATGCTCCTCAAACTTGAGATCTTCACATTCACAAAGAGAATAAATGTTGGGTCGTTTTAGGTGCTTTCCTCAATCAAACCTCATGTAAGTGTTCCAAGATCCACAATAGCAATACCATAAAATGATCATATTATGAAATCATAAAGTGTTGCAACTCACCACCCCTTAGTGGCTTCCTTGAAGGACTAAAGTAATGCACATAACTTCAAGATCTTGATCTTGCTTACTTTATTTTCTTGAATTCTTGAATTTCTTTGGAGATCTGCAAGAGTGTTAGCCTTCACTAAACAAGGATAACATGAAAACACATAAAATCACATAGAATTGGACATGATGTTAGGATCTTGAATTTCTATGATGAAGCTCTAAAATGTTTTTCTTGATTTGCTCAATAATACTCTTAATCATAATTTTTCCAATAATTCTCTAGATAGCTTCTATTTGAATTGAAATGATGCAATAACTAGGTTTTTTATAAGGTATGTGTAGGATTGTGATGGGAAAAAAAGTGGCAATATGATGGGTATGTATAGGGTATGTGGCTGATGACTTTTTTCTACCCAAAATTAATGAAATGAAAAGGGTTTTTAAAGGAGATTCTTAGCTTACTACCGATATAAATTATGCTTTACTTTGAATTTAATAAATAATTATTATTCATTTTCTATTTGAATTATGACTAAAGTCTTGATTGATAGGCTGATTGAAAAACATCTATAGTTTTCAAATGGTATCACATTTTTTGAATTTGAAACATGCATCACATTCTATGCTTCACATACTATAGGATTAGAAAAAATGAATTTCATGAAGTTTTGACCAAATTAAAGTGGTCAAACATATGAGTTTTTATATATTTTTAAAAGTTGTAAGAAAAATTCATAATTAATTATTTACTTGGAAAAAAATTACAAAAAAAAATCATCACATCGGGACATGAATCCTCTACTTATATCTAAAATCTTATAAATAATATTATCATTTTATTGTGGTTAGGGTGGTCAGACAGACACCTACTTATTTTTTCCCAGAAATTTAAGTACTACTACATTGAAATTTCAAATTTTCACCAAATAGATTTTTTTTAAATAAACCTAGTAGTTAAGAAAGTACATTCAATTTGCTACAGATTCTATTCTTACATATTTTTGAAATAATATAGATAACTTATTCAAATTTTTACGTCGAGTTTCTTGACTCTAATTTTTCTGAATTTTTCACTAGTTAAGGGCCTATTTTTTCCATGATGATCTTGCACATACCCTATAGTTATTTATTCAATTTCTCAAAAAATAAATCTTGGTCTCCAACTTTGGACACTTGAAATTCAAATATTAAATTGTCAAAAATGGCATATTTCATTTTGGCAAGAAAATATTATTTTCTAGGACAGTTAATTTTGAGGGAAATGCCTTGAATAAATGCAATTGATTCCCACTTATAGTTCCTTGAAAATGATCAAAAATGGGCAATAGGATGCATAATTTAGGAAATTAAATACTCAATCGGGTCCAATAATTAAAAGGGGGACCAAACATAAGGTGAAATTGTCATGGGTGATAATTTATGATGATATAGATACAAGGGAGCAACAAGTTTAGATGGACATATGTCACATTTTCATTTCAAGAAATTGTCCATAAGATTAGACAATAGAAGTTGCAAATAGTTTTTAAAAGAAATAAAAATTTCACCAAATGATAAAATATTTGTAAAGGCCATTGAGGAAGATACCCATTAATCTTGCAATGGTGAGTTAGCATGGATAAGGATAACAATGATTCTATTGAGCTTCTCCATCCATATTAAGAACACATCCTCTTAGGAGACTGTTGGGGCTGATGGTGATAGAAGCAAAGATAAAAACCATAACTACAATATGCCTATGGACAGTTGACTACTTCAAAATGCCATGCCATCATTTGAGTTGGATACTACCTTAGGAAATTGATGATATGATAGAAAAATGTTTATTAAAATTATTATACTTTTCATCCCACTCCACATATGTCATTTTTGATGGTCATGGGAATGAAAGTGTCATGTCCACATTGTGATTATACTCTAGATACTTTACATATAGAAGTGCTCTATTTCTTTAAAATGTATCTAGACCTTGCTCAAAGGAGATCAAATTATTTGAAGTGGAATTGAGCAAGTTTGCATCCATATTATCATTATCATAAATAAAATATGCAAGGGTGGGAGCCATAGTGTTGAATCCTACCTTCCACTGATCTAGAGACTTGAGCTCTCCTTTATCATCCAAAATTCTTGGAATGACCTTCATCTCTAAGCACTCAAAGGATTTGATTTAGTCTTTATTTTTTCCACCAGTTTTTTCATGTATTCCTACATTTCTCTCACTAATTTTTCCATGTCCCATGTAGGCTTGATGTTGATAGGAATATCATTTTCAAACCTTTACCCTTTATATCAACCTTGTAGACTATCAGTCCTAGGTATCCATTTCTTCATGATATTCCCTAGTCTCTCTTGGTCCTTTGCAATTTTGGCATATGAATCATTAAGATTACATTAAGCTAGGTATGAGTCCTCTAATTTTCCTAGGGATTTGGATACCATATGCTTGATCACATTGTACACTATGCTATTTATTTTCTTCATCTACTCTCCTCGGGAATTCTTTATTTTCTCTTCAAGCTTTCCAATCTTTTTAATTAGCTATTCCTTTTCTTTCATTAAGTTTCTTGAGACACTAGGAGTTGAATCACTTCCAACTTCTATTATTTTTGGTGGAGATGTTATTAGTGATTCCTAAATTTTCAATTTGTTATACTCTATAGTGAGATTCACATGATCCTTTGATATTTGATCTTACTCCTCATACAAATTTTTGGAAGTGGCTTCACTAAATTTTGTTGTATGAACAAAAAATGAGGTAGCTTAGGGAGTTGTAGCGTCTGATACTCTCTTTATAATCAATCCCCCCCTCATTTCCTGTACGATCTCTAACACATAAGGCTTATCTATGTTGGGAGCAAGGGCCCATATGACTAATGTTTCCAGCTTAGGGTTGAATCTTTACCTTGAATATGCTAGCTCAACTTTCTCCTCAAAAGAGAAGATTACTTCATCTTTCCTTCTTATTGAATTTAGGTTTATTTCAGAAGAAATATCCCACTGTAGCAATAGTAGGAACCCACTTAATTTTACCAACCACCTTCCTTCCTCCTTAGGGGTGATTCTCTTGACATCAAAATCAATCTCTTTCAACACCTTTTTTGTTACCTCTTAATACATAGAAGGATGGATACCAACCTTTTCCTTGTTTAGTTTCTCATGAAACTCTTCTCTCATCATTATAAAAAGTATTTAAATTCCTTAGACATGATAAATTCATCATCTGATGAATTTTGTGCATGCAAGGGTTCTCATATCATTTTATTCATCCCTTCCATTTCCAGTGTTTATTCCCAATCAAATTTAGGACATCCTAGCAATATTTACTCTAGGAGGAAAGGAAAATTCTTGATTTACATCCTCCACTATGACTTCAACCTTCTCCTTTTCATCTCCACCTAGGGGTTAATCAACCAAATATTATTGATCAAGCCTTCTCTTCTTCTATGGTTGTTAGCTAGGAGGAGAGTTATTAATGGGGATTACCTAATGATGTGATCCTATAGTAATTGGTTTCTCTTATGCAGCTAGTTCCTTTATTATTGGTCCTTTCCCCCTTCTAAAAAATTCATAAAATGATGGATTTTCTTGTGGTTGGTAGAAAGGCCTTTCCTCCATCATAGGGTCTTTTCCAATTAGTTTGTCAATGTTATTTAACACCATTCAAAACTTACAAATAAGAACCTTTATCAAAACATAAGGCCCTAGATAATCTGTTATTCTTTTGGGATTCATGTCTTCTACCTTCCTAAAGGCAACCAATTTTATTATTCTTTCATTAACCTCCTTATCATTTAGGCAATTTTTTAGCACATCCTCGCCAAAGAGGAGTCAATGAGAAAAATATGATCTCCTAATGCTAGTTTTCACCTCATTAATGAAACCTTCTACCTTCTTGAAGGAAACCAATTTTATTTTTCTTTCATTAACCTCCTTATCATTGAGGCAATTTTTTAGCACATCCTCACCAAAGAGGATTCGATGAGAAAAATATGATCTCCTAATGCTAGTTTTCACCTTATTAATGAAATCTTCATGGTCAAAATCCCTTGTTCCTTCTTGAACTATCTTGTAATATTGCAACATTGGATACATGAGTTCTAGGCCTTCTCTTATCATTGTGAAGTTTGAAAAGACAATAGAGAAAGGGAAGAAAGAGTCCTTATTTTGTCCTTTAAGGTGGGCCTTATCAGATTCATTTATTTTCTAAATTATCTCCAAGTATTCCAATCTAAGAGGGACATACTTGGGCATGATGTGAGGTCCCATGAGTCACCCATACACCCTTATGACTGTATAATCATATTGGAGATAAAAGTATTCTCAATTGTATTATACACCAAGTTTAGTTACTTTATCCTTTGGTCTTAAGAAACCCATGATTTATTTTTATAATCTAACCTCATTCACTCCCATGAATAACAATACTCTTCTAAAAAATGAATAACAAGAGTCCAACATTGGATAGGGAGATAATTATCGTTATTATTTTCCATTTGAACTTGCAATTTCTTATCCCACTTGGTTCTTCCTACATATAAAAATATGTGGCAGAGAAGAGAATACCACCTAATTTTTACCACCTTGTTATTAGCCTTGATCTCCATTAATTGGTTATAGATGTCATTTGAGATCTAGGTAGCAAAGTCATATCCATTGACCAAGCAATTTTGGATGTCTTCTACCATGTACATTAATGGCACATGGAGTTTAGTCTTAGCATCCCCACAAAAGAATTGGTAGAGTGCATGATAGGTTTTGATAAAGTAATCTTAAAAAATCTCATTGTTTAAGGGATTTGTCTCATTAGTAGGAATCCTCATTGATCTTTTTTCAAGCCCTTTTAGTTTGTGCCTTGGAAACCACAATTCTCTATATTTTTTCTTACTTTTTTGGTTTTTTTTTTGAAGAAATTAAATTCTATGACTTTTTTGGCAGCTAATTTTATATAAAAGACCTCAAATATGGTAGCTTTATCAATTATTACTAACTCCCCATAACTAATAACTGGTAATTTTCCAATTTTCATCATAGTTTCTAGAAATGCGTCTGGTGAATTTAACATTTATGAAAATGTTAGGTACAATTAATTACCGTAGGTCATATACCCATACATTGGAGATGGGAACCCTAGAAGCTCTTTTGTTGTACCAATGGGTAAAAAGACTCGACCCTATTATAGTGAGCTTTGCATCCCTACACTCTCTACCATTATCTAATAGGCCACTTGTTGCACTAGGATTATGGGAACAAATAACCTTCCTAGTAGAACTAGAGAGTTGTACAATTGAATATTCATCAAAAGGTATTTTGGACAAAGATTCTTGAACTTTTGGTTGACTCATGGCTTTATTTCAATTCTTGAAGGTTTCCATATAGGGTTCTAGGTTTTTATAATTGACATGATTCATAAGTTCAATTACATACCCTAGAATTGGAATCTTTATGAATTTTACAAATATAAGATTTGATAATGTAACATTTTTTTCACTTTTTGAAACACTAGCTCATCATAAAAAAATTTAAATGCTACAAAATTTCTCTCCAAATTTGATGAATAAAAAATTATTTTGTTTTTTAATCAAATTATAATATAAATAGAGAAAATATTCACAAAGATTCAATAAAATTTAGCTACTTCTAGCATTACTCTCCATTTTCATGAGCCAGGTGCCTCTAGCTACATGTTCTCCAAGTTTGAACATGAGTCATTGATCTATAATGATAGGATGCCATTCTGTGATCAAGATTGATTTGAATAGATTTGAAAATATTTGATGTTCTTTGAAAAATCTTGGCCAATAAAGGCATCCATGTCATATCACTTTACATGTCATCCAAGTGGGTCTGCTGAGAAGAACTCTTTTGAAAAGGCACATGATGTCATCAAGAAATCTATGTGGCAGTCTTTCATGGCTTTACATTCTAAAATGGTACCTTCATTGAAGATCATGTGGACTTGTAGCATCCTCTTGAAATCATGTCATGCGTCACCTTTCTAATAACTAGAAACTTATCTTTCTTTGAAAAATCTTGTGGGTTCATTGAGAAAGATCCACATGTCTCTTTTTTGTGCTTTCACAGAAACACACCAAACACTATTAGGTGTCAAAATTTCCCTAGTTCCATGCTCAAGAAAAATCCTTCTCAAATTAGCTCACAAACTCACAAAACCATGTGAAGAAGATGCTAAGTGAAGTGTCATACTTTCTATGGTTCTACAACCTCTTTTTGTCTTTAGTGCTTTACCCTCCATGGAAATATCAAAACTAATAGAAATAATGACAAGTTTTACTCTTTCTATAGTTCCATGGTCACTCTTTTCTTAAATAAAATATTTCTTGCAACCTTGTAGAACAAATTAGAATGAGACACATGGCAAGTGGTGGGACCACTAAAGGGTATATGCATGAGTTCCATTAAGTCTTTTAATATGCACATGCACTAATTTAATTAAGTGAATGTTAGGTAAGGGTGGAAAGAGCCGGAAAATTCATGATATAAAATGGCTTTATAAAACAACTTAGGGCATAAGAAACCAAGTAAGAAGGTCAAAAATTGATTAGAAACAAAGTGCAAGGTATAGTTATGGAATTAAAGGGTTTTTGGGCCACAATACACAAGTCTAATTTTTATAGCAAAACCTTACCAAGAATCCCAACTCTTTGTATTTTTAAACATAAGAAAAGATATAGAGCCATTTTTTTTTTTAAAATGTACCATCAATGGCTCCATTTGGGGACATTATTTGTAGAGGAGAAAAATGAGAATCTAGATATCCAAGAAGAATACTAGAACAAGAGGAAAAATAAAGCCAGAGAAAAAACCAAAAAATGAAAGAAATACTATATGATATAATACATATAATACACTATGCCTAGAAGATAAAACTAATTAAAAGAAAAGTAGGGTTTCAGGAATTGTCCATTCATTGACAATTTCAGAATTTTACCATTTAGATTCTCTAGATAGTATGAGTCATCACCATGATTATTTGCAATCAAATAAGGTTACAACAAGAGGAAATCAAAATTTTCATGCTTTCCTTTAACCTAATACCATTCATTCTACAAAATAACCATGTCATTTAATTCAAATTTCCTTTCTAGTGATATTTTATCAATAAGGTGCTTAATATGCTATTGTAACTTGGAATTTATCTACTGTGCTAACCTCTTGGTCTCATCCAACTCTATAAGTTGATTTATTTTGTTTGTTTTGACATGATGAATGCATTCATCATGATCTTGGATGAATTTGTAAATGGGTAACAATTTTTTGATAGGTAACCTTGCCTCCATTCCATATACCAATTCATAAGGAGCTTTGTCGATTTCCTTTTTGATAGTTACTCTATCAGACCACAATGTAAGTCTAAGTTTTGAGTCCCAAGACTTTTTATTCTTTCCAATCATCCTTATGATAATCTTCATCCAGATTTTCATTCTTGATTATGCTTTTCCATTTCCATAAGAATGATAAGGGGATGAATAAGATAAACTCATTCTATACTGATGGAAAAAAACGTGAATTCCTCAGACCTAAAGCACATTGCATTGTCAAATATTAATCTAATTGGTAATCCAAACTTGGTAATAATATTTTCTAGTATAAAATTCATAACAACTTTACTTATAGCTTTCTTAGTGGGGATATCCTTAATCCATTTGGTGAAATATTATATACCAACTAAGATCCATCTATGTCCACCAATGATTTTTTTTGTTATTTCTCCAATAAAATAAATCACCCATTGTTGAAAAGGAGCTTCTATAGACATCAGTATCAAAGGTCGATTTCCAAACTACTTCAAATTTGTTGAAAATATTTGGAAAACATCATACCTACTTAAATTTTATGTGTGTCTATAAACAATGTAGGCCACCAATAACTAGATCTTAAAATCCTAAGTGTAGTTGTTTTAGCCATGAAATGTTCATTGTAAACTCCACTACACATTTCATTTAGTATTTGAGTATATTTTTCCTCATCTACACATTTAAGTATAACTCCATTTTTATTTAAATCTAATACAAATCATTCTACAACATAACATATTTGATAGCATGAAGCTTTAGGGTTCTCTTCTGATTATCATTCATGCCTTATGAACATGCCATATTATTTGGATGATAGATAATGTCCTTAAAATAGGGAGATGATTGCATTTGATAGTTTGTTGATGTCAAGATTTTCTCTCCATCATTTATCTGATTAGCCTCCATGTTTGAATTAACCATAACCTTATCCAATCCTTGTCCTCTCACAAGTTTGGTGATTTGAATATCAATGTTAAATTCTTAGATATTGTTAATCCATCTACATCTCCCTATAACTTCTTGTTGTGTGAATATGTCATTTACTGTAGAATTTGGGACATAAGAAATAATTGCAAATCCCACAAAATATAATATGAAATTATTTATTACTTTAACCACATCATAGGATTTCTTCTCAATCATGTCATTATTTAGTTCAACAACCTATAAATCTCAAGGTTGAAAAAAATATCAAAGAAATTGTTGAGATGAGTAATGATGTACTTACTGTAAAAAGAGTGTTCTCAAATGCTGGTGAGATTAGATGCCTCCTATGGACAAATATCATTGAAAGGAAAATTTTAACTATCAAGAAGAATATCCAAGAGCACACTAAATTGTTAGAGGAGTCTAATCAATTCGAAATGGACATAAAAATTCACTTTTTCTATATTACTTTAAATATCCAAATAGAAAACAATTCTTAGGTGACGTTCTTTTATCAAGCAAGAGTTTGAAGTAATGATAAAAAAAGAAATTTTACAATAAGCAAACATTTGATGTAGAATCAATGAGAAATATTAGAAATATTGACACTTCTTTCATTCATAAAGTTGCAAACCTCCCAACATTTCAAAGTACATTGGAGAATATTTGGAGAAACAATGCTATTTGGGGACTCAGAATAAATAATATGGACATACCAATGCACAATAACATCACCCTAGCCATCAAAGAATTATGAGTCTATAAAGATAATTTTTTGGCTTAGGGACAACAATCTATAGTGATAGGGTCATCTCTAACAAGAGACAAGGAATATATAGAAGGGGAAATTGTACCCCCAAACCTTGATACTTGATTTATTTCTACAAACCTTTTATTTTTATGAACTTTTTAAAGTTATAAATGTGTTTTGTCTCTAAAATATTAAGGAAATTTTAACCTTTTATTTATATATTGATTTAAAAAATCAGTTATAACTAAATGTTATATGTATGTAGTTGATTGTAAACAAATGATCCATTTTTTTATAAAGTTTAATTTTAGTGAAGGTAGTTGAAAGATTGGGTATATTTTAGTACTTTTGTGCGCTTTATAATTTTGGATGTATTAGAATAAAGGAATATTTCATGAGTTTGTATACATCAAAAAAATGTCCTAAGCGTATGAATGTTATTTTTCACATTAATTCTTCTTCCCTGCATAATTGAATAATTTTAATCATTCGATCATCCCCTAAGGTCATATTTTCCTATTAATTAAATAATCTTAATTATTTAATTAATTCATTTTCTCCTTATTCCTCATTGATTAATTAAATAAATTATATTTATTTAGTTATGTCACTAATTAATCCTTTTCCCCCTATATTTAAATAAATTTTTATTTATTGAATTATTCATGTTCCTATTTTCTATCTATAATTAAATGATTATTATTAATTGTTTAACTATTCATTAGCCTTTTCTTCCATAATTAAATAAATTCTATTTTATTTAATTATTTCTTGCTTTTCCCTCCACTATTAAATAATTATTTTAATCATTTAGTAACTTATCATTTTCCTCCACTTTTAATGAAATAATTGTTCCCAATTATTTTTAAAATTCAACTTTCATTAGCCTTTTCTTCCATAATTAAATAAATTCTATTTTATTTAATTATTTCCCTCTATTCTTGCACAATTAAATAATTATTTTAATTATTAACTTGTCATTTTCCTCCACTTTTAATGAAATAATTATTTCTAATTATTTAAAAATTCAGCTTTCATCAGTCTTTTCTTCCATAATTATATAAATTCTATTTTATTTAATTATTTCTCGCTTTTCCCTCCACTATCAAATATTATTTTAATTATTTAGTAACTTGTATTTTTCCTCCACTTTTTAATCAAATAATTTTTTCCAATTACTTTAAAAACTCATCTTTTTCCCTCGTCTTCTATAATTAAATAATTTCTTTACTTACACAAGGAAAAATAGAGATTGGTGGTGAATGAGCTCTACTAGGGTTTCTTGTGTCTACAGTCATTTTTGGTCCCTCCTACGTCATATTGTGCCTTAGGTGCAGGATTTTCTCATTTATTGTATGTACGACTACATTTATTGTGGTTTTCTTGGTTTTATTATGCCTTCAACCGGCTCTAACCCAACAATTCTCACTGGTGTTGGTGATTTGATGGATATGCTTAATGACTCCCTCTCCAAACAAGCATCCTCAAAAATTTGTTACGAAAGTGTTCCATAAGGTAAATCTTTTGACTCCTCGACTGATGTGGTTTTAGCCTTGCCAAATTTTGATTCTGCATGTCAATGGCTAGAGCATCATACTCTTGTTGGTTATTTTGTTGGGAGGACTCCCCTTGAAAGTGTGCTTAAAGAATTGGTTCAAAAGGATTTGGTACCTCATGGGGTCCACCTTGATATGGTCCAAAATTTGATTAAGGGTTTTTTTCTTTTTCACTTTGCGGAGGTCAATCATGTTCAAGAAATCCTAAACCATGGTCCTTTGTATGTTTGATCATCTTTGTTGGTTTTCCAGCCATGGACTCAGGACTTCATTGTCTCAAATGACACTAAGTTGCAGGTCCCAGTTTGGATTGAGTTTTCTAGTTTGTTATTTCCTTGTGTGCATTTCTTGCAACATATTGCTTCCCCTCTAGGGAAGGTTATATGTCTCGAATGCAATATGTTTTTTCAAGATCACCCTCAAAAGTGAGTTTGTGCCAAAGTGGACCTTTCACAAGATTTCAAAGAGTCCATTGATATTGAAATTGGTTCTTTTCAACATATTCAAAAGGTTACATATTTTAATTTGTCAAATACTTGTTATAGATGTCAGTACACTAACCACAAGATTAAGGATTTCCCTCTGGTAGTTCCACATACTCCCTCACCACCATGGGATGTTGATAAGCCCCACCAATAGGTGTTGCCACCAAACCAGAGGAAAAATGGGAAATGATTACCAATCGGGTAAAAAAGTCCAATAGCTCTAAGATGGGTTCCAAAACTCCCAAGCCAATGAAAGAAGTTTGAAACCATTCTACAAAGGGGAAGGAATTCCAAAAATAGAACTTCAGTGCAACCAAGGCATAAGGCTATGCCCCAACCTACCTTAGTTATGCTAGCACAACCAAAAAGGCTCCTCCCATGTTGAGAGCTCATAGGAGGTCTTGAAGTCCTTCTCAACCTATAGAAGGAGAATATGTGGAAGAGAAATGGAGACATTCATCTCCAACAATTCAAATCAGTTTAGTCCCACTAGATTTTTTGTAGAATCACTTCTCCTCTTTAGATAAGAAGCTGGACTTTGATGATATGGAGGAATTTCATTCATGAATTTTCTCTGATTGAATGTTTGAGGTCTGGAAAACCTCTCTAGGAAGTATTCTATTAGGGGTACCCTTCAGAAGTATGTTGGTATTGATGTTATGTATCTTCAAGAAGTGAAAGTTTCTAGTCTTTTGCTTGCTTCAGCTTGTCATTTTATCTAGATAGCTAGTAAAATATTTTGTACTGAGTATGAGGTTGGACCTGGCAGAGTGGTCACCCTTTTGTCCCCACAGTGGCATGCTTGTGTGTTTTATCATGGGTCTAACCCCACACATTAGATTTTCTAGATTCTTCTTAACATTAATAATCATTCCTTTGGGATTATTAACATTTATGCCTCGAATGATTCTATTGAAAGATCTCTTTTTCTGGAATTGGATTGTTGATTCATTTCTAGTTGCTACTTGGCTATTGTGTGGGGACTTCAATATGGTTGAGATGGTGTATGAAAAGTATGGTACTTTACCATTCCAATGGGAAGTTGGTGAAAGAGAGGCCCATGGTACTACATGTGTAATAAATTGGGTCCTTTTGACCCCAATATTGGTCATCGCCACTCTCATTCTCTTTGGAACACATGGTGCAATTATCGAGCTAGGTCTAATAAGATATTTAAAGGACTTGATCATGCTATGATCTCGGCTATTTTTTTCCCTTTTGCTAGCTCTTCACCACTTTCAGTTGGGCCGTTAGTGGATGTGACATTGTCAAACCACTATCCCATTTCATTTAGAATTGAATGAGAATTAATGTAGCCTCATGCCAACACGACTAGTTTTTTTCTAAATACTTCCTTGTTGAATCATCAACCCATGCTGGCCCACATTCATATTATTTGGAATTTGGAATGCAGACCACCTCACAATACGAATTGGATTATTTGGTGGAATGATGTTGTCACTTGCACTGCTATATTTCTTCAAATTTATGGGCACCAACTAGCCATATTTCATAGATGATCTTATGAAGCGACCATGTCTAACCTCTGTGCTACCACCAAGGCCCTAACAACTAACACATTCTCCCTTTCCTTGCAAGTCAGGGTGGTAGAGCTAAGGCACAAAAATAAGTGGCGAAGCTAAGGCACAAAAAATAAGTTGCTAATAATTGCCTTACTATTGTGCCAAATAGGCTCTGCGTAGCCCAAAAATCCTTCTATGAGCAATTTTTCACAATTGAATATCTTAAAGAAGCTATTAGCACTATGGATGATGATAAAGCCTCGAGAATTGTTGGTTTCCCATGTGAATTTTATAAATCCCTTAGGGATTTTGTTGAGAGAGATCTACATAAGTCTTATCTTGAAGCTTTTCATTCTAAAACTTTAGGAAATCTTATTAATAAGGGAAATATTAAATTTATACCTAAATATGGTGATCTTGAGGATATCTGTAGCTGGAAGCCCATCACACTCCTCAATGTCTCTTATAAAATTATTTCTAGAGCCCTTTCCTTGAAAATCCACCATATTTTACCTCAAATTGTGCACCGGAAGCAAAAAGGATTCATTAAGTCTAGGTTCAATCTAGACAACATTATTATTGTCTAGGAAGGGATGGAATGGGTGAGACACTCTAATCAAAAACCTATTTTTATTAAAATTAATTTCGCCAAAGCCTATGACCATATTGAATGGCCCTTTATTCTTTCCATGTTGGTTGCTTTAGGATTTGGCCCTCATTTCATACAGGTTGTACAAATGTTGTTTCTTGACACCTTAACTTTCATCTCCATTAATGGCTACGAGTCTCATTCTTTTGGTCTATTCCATTCCATTTGCTAGGGTTTCCCACTCGTCTCCTCACTTTATGTGCTTGTTGCTAAAAGGTTTGGATATTTTTTGACTCATGCTATTTACCAAAGGCAAGTTCATGGAATTTATTTTCCTAACTTGCTAGCCCATCTATTCAATGGTTTCTTTGTCAATGATTCTTTTCTCACTCTTTTAGAAGAGTAAAATAATGTCAAAGCTACTCTAGATTACCTTGATACTTTTCTATTGTCTTCCATATCTACCATTCAATGGAAAAAAAATTATGCTATAGACAGTCTATCCTTCCTAGTCTTCACTAGATTCAACACTATGAATGGAAGTGGATTGGTCTAGGTGAAATCTTTCAAGTTTTGGGCATTCCTTTCACCTTTCAAGCTTCTCCTGTTGATCTCTGGCAAGTGGTTCTTTCTCAAATCAAGCAAAAACTTTCTTTTTGGATTACCAAACCTTTCTCTAGCTAGTAAATTCTATATTTGTTCTAAGGTGCTAGAAGAGACACATGTTTACTACTCTTCATGTTGGGCCCCATTGAAGGCCTCATATGTTAAACTTGAAAAGTTGTGTGACTTTCTTTGGGCCTCTTCTAAGACTCATTGAGGGTTTCACCACATTTCTTCAGAGTTTTGTTTCCTACCCAAATACTTTGGTGGTCATGGCTTACTCTCCACTCAACAAAAATGGACTGATCTTTGTGTCAAATGGATTATCAAAGCACTTACTAGTGATGAGGCCTGAAAAATCCTCCTCAGGCATTGTATTCAATTTGACTTTCTAACACACAGACCTTCTTGAAAGGGAATTGACTTTCAAAACCTTTCATTCATTAGGGAACCAGTTCAACTTGTGGGGAATTTCATGGCCAATAGTATTTGGAGAGCCTAGGAGGTAGTTAATCCCTGGCTTCGCTGGTCTAGCTCTAGTTTTGATGATGGGCTCTTGCTTAATGAATAGAACGTCTGGTGGTCACCTCTTTTTTCCAGTAATGGTCAAACTTTGGCCAAGTTGTCATCACTTAAGGCCCTAAGATTTCATAAGAAAGGTATCCAGACCTTGCAACACTTGTTTCACAAACCCATGATGTGTATCATTTTGTGGTAGGCTTTCTGTGCTCATTACAGACTTCAAAACCAAGACAGTGAAACTTATGATGGTCTAGTGAATGCCATGTCGACTAATATGCTTCACAAGGTGGGTATTCATGTCACCAAGCCCTATTGGAAGGATTGGAAGTGGTACTCAGACACCCCTTCGAGGAACTACAAGCCTTGGCTTGGTTATCAATGGATTTTTCCCCATTTTACTATGGCTAATAGTTTGAACCAAAGATGGAACCTCTAGTCTTCTATGTTTGTTTGGCGTAAAAGACTTTTTTCCACATGGTTTGTAAGTGTTGAGCCAAAGATCGCCCGCTTTTCATGGTGTATTCTTTTCAAAGGCTTACTAGTTAGGTCTCATCTTGTTCACTTTGGGGTCAAAGACCCTCCCTCATTTTGTGGGCAGGTTGAGTTGTTTAAGTAGATTTTTTAGTTTTGTACTAGAGCTCAACATCTATGGAATTGGATTCATCACTTCTTTCAATTGTTCAAGCCATAGATATTTTCTTGGCATATGATTCTACTGGGTGATTGTCTTAGGCTTCACGTGAAGTATACCTAGATTTAGAAAACTTTTAGGGTGGAAATCCTCTTTAGTATTTGGAAAGATAGAAATGCATGCATATTTTCTCATAGCTAGATTATTAAATATGTATCTTTATATTCTAAAGTGATTATTTTCTCCTTTTATAGATTCAAGTGTAAGCAAATAAAGTTACACTTGAGGTTTCTCACCTCTAGGTGCTTCTAGACCACTGGGGCAATGCCCCCTACACTTTGGCTCATGTGCCATCTTTTACTACCTCTTCCCATGATCATTCACTCCCACAAGGCCAAAGATAGAGTGGCTCTACTCACTATTGATGCTCCAAGTGCCACAACAATAGTTAAATAGAATATTGCTATTTTGTTTATCCTGAAAGAGAAAGATGATCACATGGATATCTTAGCTCCCAAGGTCCTTGTAGTGGTTCTCAACTGTGTTGATCTTGCTCAATGGTCAATGTAATAGTAATGTTCAAGGGGCCTGCTGGTGTTTGAGCTTTTGGGTTGTTCTAAGATCAAACATAAACTTAAACCTACTCTAACCAGGGTTTCCAAAGAAATAGAAAAAGGTAGATTAGAGCTTTGGAACAGAAAAGAACAATAATTCATCCAACTTAACTAGACTCGTTACCTTTCAAGGAATTCCTAACTAAAACTGTAGAACAAAATTAACTTGTGATTAACACACAGTTTCATTCATTCACAGTGCTGATTTCAATAGTAGATTGTAGGTCACCTATTTAAATAAAACATAAAATCAAAATTCATTCCTTGAAAGCTTCTCAAATCAAATGATTAACTAAAGACAAACACCATTCTGGAACACAACATGAAGTAGATTTTAATCTGGTTGCTTCTACTGTTAGTGAAATAGATAAGCAACATTTACAAATCTAGCACAATCACTAGTGTACAAAAAATCTATGTCTTCAGATTGTTTCCATCTATACTAAGAGAAATTTGAGAAATACATTATAGTCTATGTTGAATCTAACTCCTAACCAAGAAGACAAAAGAAACTCCCATCACAAAGAATCAGGATGTAGCTTTGTCTCCTGTATCCTTAAAAAAATTCCTACTCTTCAAAATCTATCTCTCGAACTACCTACTCTATTCTCTTTCTAACTGTCTCTATTCCTTCTCTATTGCTACTCTTAACTTCTAACTTCTGACTTCTTCTTTTTTACAAAGAGGAAAGAATGCCATATATACAGAATGTACCAAAAGTAATGTGTTGTCCCCTACCTTAGGGTTTACAAAAATATCTACTTTCAGGAGGGTCGGCTTTCAGATCTTTCTAAAGAGAGTTAATGCTCCATTTAATGGCATCCCCGCTGTCCATGTTGGTGAAATATTTTCTTCTTCAGGAGAAGTCTTTAGATCTTTTATTACTACAGCATTTACTCCATGTCTCTGTGTCTATCTTCCAACTACTTCAAAGGGCTGCCTTGAATGCTCCAAAGCATCGTCATCAATGCGGGTCTGCTTATGCCAGTAAACCTAACAACAGTCCCTGTAACTCATTGCTTCTTCCTCTTTTCTGCCTTTCTTCTACTCTAGATCTTTATGCACGTTGACCACCTTTGGAAGCAGAGCATCAAGTTTTCCTTTAGATCTGAACATGATCGCTCCTGAGTCGGTTCATCAGCTCATGATCTCAGAATGAGTCCATGTCATTCGCATTCTGTAGATCTCCTTCATATAGGTAGTTAGTTAGTCAATGGGGCACTCCTTTAACTTCTTCTTATTTGTGGAACATAGGCCATGCAATATTCCTGGGTGGTGAAAGGTTATTTAGATGGAATTGCATATCGATGAGACACTAATCATGTCTCCTCGATGTGATTATACCTTATAGCAGCCATCAGCGTAGCATATGATAGTTGGCGAGACCTTTTAGCGAGCTACAAAAGTCATGTCGATACCATAAAAACTATCGGCAAGACAGTCGTTATCGGCCAAAAGTCATGGCAAGCTCCATTGGTTACACTGATATCCTCTTCCCATTTGCAAATCCATCGCTATTAGCAAGACTGCACTCCCTCGGCAAGACCTCTCAACGAGCCTTTCTTTCTTTGGAGAGCACACCCAGGACAAGGAGACTCCTTCATGTCAGGGAGACCTCACCCCGAGCTCATGCCCTGTTGCTAAGACCCTTCATCGATCACATTCTTTTACCCTAAAGGGAGGAAACATCTCGACGAGACCACCGCTAGTCGATGAAAAATTTTGCTGAGATCCAGATCCTTCAGCAAGCTCATTCCGTCGGCAAGGCTCTCATGGATTGGGGAGACCTTTCACCGAATTTATTCATTCTCCCCAGGCTTATTTCATTTCAGTGAGACTTCTCCAAGTCAGTGAGATGTCTTGCCAAGCCCTAAATCCTTCAGCAAGCTTATCTCATGTTGGTGAGATTCCATCCTATCGGCAAGACTCTTCGGGGTCGGGGAGACCCTTCGTTGAGAGTAAACCACCTTCCCCGAACACAAATCCTTTCACCGAGATCAGCAACCATCAACGAGAGCTTTCACCGAAGACACTTTCCTTCATCAAGATATCTCGCAGTCGCCCAGACATCACACCGAAGGGAGAACCTTTGGCGAGACCTCATTGTATCGGTAGGACCTTCCGCCCAGTTCATTCTATCTCCCTTGGCTCATTATATTTCGGTGAGACTTCATATAGTCGCTGGGACCTCATAGCGAGGAAACCTCCTCTCACTGACACCCTTTCATTCTATCTTGGGGAGACCTTTCATAGTCGGTAGGATATTCTGCCGAAAGCACAACTCTCCCCCTCGAAGGCACTCTTGTTGCCGAGACTACATTTCTTTGGCCAGACATCATGCCAAAGGGAGAACCTTTTGGCAATGCTAACCCTATGTGCAATTGGTCAGTGGGACTTCAACATGTCAGGGAGACATGAACCTTTGGTAATTAAAACTGTCTTGCTGACTAGGGCATTTCAAAGTGAATAGAACCACTACTAGTCGGCAAGACAACTGGAAGGTCTTGCTGAATCTTGCCTTAGAGGACCTCTATGTCGAACTGGATTGGGGGATGCTTTCCAACTGAGCTCCCTAAAAAATATCATCATGTGTGTGATTTAATCTTGCAAAACTAAGTCTCAATTAGTCCTTAGACGACATAGGATATATAAAATACATTATCATAAAATACACTATTGCTTATGATTATTTTATTCAATTCTTTTAAGCAAGAAGAAAACCAATTCTGACTGAGGAAAAACCATCATTTAATAGAACAAGAAGACAAACTCAGGAAGAAAATAGAACTCCCAAGAGCAAAGAAAATGATAGAGGCAACAAAGCCAAAAAGAAAAAGGGGGGACCCATTTTGTTCTAGAATAAAATTGGGTGGTTATGCAAGGCATAACAAATGGCGACTCAGCTGGGAAAATGATTTAACTATTTTCAAGAAGCTGAAGGATTCAGCTACCCAAAACTCCTCGTTCATGAACATCACAACTCCAGTTGGATCAGTTGTAACAACCAAGTTTGAGCTAGAATCTCAAATGTAAATCAACAATAGCTACCCCTTAATCTATGTGTGTGCTTGATTGTGCATCACTCTTTTATAAAGTTTTCTTTATCTTTCGAACAATCAATGTGCAAGATTTGAGCTACATGAGTTGATTCCTTTTAGCTATCATGCAATGACATCATGGGAATTGCTCCGCTGCCAGTCAGGCATCCATAGCCCCGACGGAGATACCTCTAGTTTTCTCACAACATTGCTCTACTGCCAGTCAAGCGTCCATAGCCTTGGTAGAGATACTGGAATCACCCATTCATATTGAGTCCTCTTTCCTTCTTAGACAATTCTCTCTTTTCCCCCTTTTTTTTTTGGGGTTTCAGATCTTTCAGAGACTTTTTTTTTCAATATTCTAGATGCTTAACGTCTATTCTGGGTTGAAAACTACCATGGATCTCATAATAGCGTCTGGGAGATCAGATTTTTCACTCAAATCTTACAACACTATCACCCTAGGACAAATATACCAGTACAAAGGGAGATGATCTTGATGATTTGTGACAGATTCAGAGGAGCTAATGAAGGTTATCTACTTTGCACCTTGTTTTCAAAACTTTCCACAACTCTTATTGACAACGAGCATGAAACAACGAATTGAGGGAAAAATCATCCAATAAGAAAACCTAAAAATATCTAAACCACTTCTCTCCTAACAACCAAAGTATGCTTCAGATAACAACCCACTATTTAAAGAGGGGAAGGACAGATAAAACCTAAAGAACAAAACAAGACAAAAACATAAGATTAAAGGAAACGAAAGGACAGAAAGAAAAAAAAGATCAAATAAACAACAACAAAATATTTACAAACAGAAAAACAAACTATTTAAAAACAAAAACAAGAGGACACAAAAAAAGGAAAACAACAGAACAAAGGAAAACTAACTAAACCAAAAACCAACACTAACCAATCCCGATCCTAAACTCACCCCAAGGCTAAGCTTTATAAACACAAAACTTAAAAAATTTGTGCAGTGACTTGACTGATTTTTCATTATGTGCAACAATCTTAACTTACTAGGCACAGTTCTAGACCTAGCAAATTTATCTTTATACTCAGAAATATGAAATTTATAAGCAATAAGTTTACTTTTAGGGCATAAAGCTTGAAATATTATCAGTTGTGGGTTCTCATTTTTATCATGATTTACCCACAAACACGTTTTACTATCCCCAATGCCATAATCAAACTAAAAATCATTGAAACACAAATGATAATGAAAGGACACCACCTGATTCAAAATATTTCTAGTTATTGATGCAAACTTGTGTTGTATGAACTCCTTCTATCAAGGTCTCAGCTCATGGAACACCACTGAAGCAAGGTTTGTCTTGTAGCTAGGATATTCACTAACTAGCATCTTTGTATTCATCTCGGGTATAGAGTAAAAAAAAATTGGATTTCTTGAGATGAAGTCTTACTTTCAACATTCTCTCGAAACATGTCACCTCCAAGGGTTTGAGAATTTGCCTCCAACTTATCACCATTGATGTCAGGGATACTAGCACATGGTGAACAAGGATTTCCTTCAAACTCATTTGAATGCACAAAGTTAAAGTCAGGAAAGCACTCCCTCAATTCATATTCCTACACATTATTAACAATAATATTCCATTCAACATCAAATTTATTAGTATTAAGATCAAATTCATTCGCGGATGCTAAGCAAGGACTCTCTCACCCAACACATTTGAGTAAATAGAATCAAAACCAAGAAAATACTCCCTTGTCTCATTCTCTTCATCATGTTGAAGGGATTCAACTTCTGAGATAACCTCTTAGTACTTTTCTTAGCATTCCTCTGCTTCATCCAAATGCACCCCGTCATGAATTTCTTCAGGGAACACTTGACTGATTTGCACATCTACTCGAAATCCTTCCCTTAAAATTTAATTTTGGTATTTAAGTTCTTGTCTTTGACCAAAGATTCATTGGCAATCTCATCTTAAAGTGTGTTATCTATTTCAATCCATCCACTACTTAAATCAGTAGAGTCATCTTCTTGTGTTAACCCATCAAGGTGTGTTTCTTTCTCATTCACCATCATGAAAGAATCTATGAATGCATCGGTGAATCCACTCTTCACTTCTATCAAGTATGCACTAGGTAGAGGAGTTTCATTAGTTGTTGAATCCATCTCAATGCAAGGATCAAGGCCATCAAATGATAGGGAAGAATTAAACCTCCTCACATAGTTACTCTCATCATTTTGGATGAACTGATTATCATTTTCATGTGTGCTAGTTGTTTCATTCTCCTCATTGAGGGGATACGTACTCCAAGGATCTTCCATATGTATTCCTTCAGTAGTGATTAATTGCTTGAAATATAACTCCATCCTACCTAAGAAAACATGGCAATCCATCTAAGAGTGTTGATTAGTTCGATGTATCCTACATCCGCTTGGCCCAACAAGTTCTAATAGTTTTAGACCTCCTAGCTCTTCTAACTTCTCCTTTATTTGATTTTGCATATGAGGGATATCAATACAACATGAACCATGTTCCTTTGTCCATTCTTCATCACCATGATTCTCATCTTGATCAGAAGAGTTGTTCAAATCACTGGAAGGTATTGTTGATTTCTCATGACAACAATCCCATATTAATACCTCATCTCCTTCAAATCCATCATTAGTAGTAACATTCTCAACAAAGCTAGATTCCATCTTGAGATTTCCATTATGCTATAAATTTACATCCATTTCATACTTTTTACCAAACAGGTCATCAAAATTATATACTTGATCATCGAATGTTTCATCCACAACTTCATTGTGATGTAATGGACTATGATTTGGAATATGAATGAAAAGAGATGATATGGTCACAACTTCATTGACAAGTGGAGTACTTAACCTTGTGATTGGATTTTGTAGAGATAAGTTCTCCCAGTGGTCTTGTGTGCGATTGACCTAATACGGGGTGTTGGGGCATGTGATTCTTGGAACCTTAGGAAGGTTGTAGCTGCTTGGTGAAAATGATTGCCCTTGGGTAGGGATGATGGGTGAAGTGGCATAAGGCTGCAAATGATGGCAATTTGTAAGCACAAGAGGATTATAACCTTGAGTTTGGTTATCTAAATTTCTAGTGTCACCTCCAAATCGTGCCAATAAGAGAGCTTTGTTCAATGCATCATGCAAGGATGTAGCCTCACCACAGTGTCTGACTTTGGTTGCAAATGAAAGGTTTAAATTCCAATAATAATGTTCTATCAGTACATGATCATCAACAACCAAATATAAAGATTTAACCCTTTGATACATAAACAAAAATCTGTGATTAAATTGTTAAATGTGTTCTAATGGTATCCTTTTCATAGCTACAAATTCATGTAATGGGTGTAATGCATGTGCATGAGGATCAAATTGTCCTAAGAATAAGATTTTTAATTCACTCCATGAACAAACAGAATCTGGTGGAAGATTATCATACCATTGTCTCACTATAACTTCAAGTGTTTTGACAAATAACTAGCAGATGATATCCTGATGCTGAATCTGAAGAAAAATGAATATACGCCTCCAAGTTTCAACGTGTTCAAAAGTATTTTTCCCATTGTTAGGTAAAAATAAAGGAAGCCTATTATACAGGTGACCAGGGATTTCATGGACTAATCCTAGTGTATACAAAGGGCTACCCATTGGAGCTGGGTTTTCCAAGATCTAACCCACTCCAACATACAACAGTCCAAAATTACTCAAAGGGCCCTCCTTCTAGCGCCAGTTTATGTTGATCCTCCAAGTGGCACAACAACAGTTAAACAAAATATTGCTATTCTGTTTCTCCTGAAAGAGAAAGATGATCACATGGATATCTTAGCTCCCAAGGTCCTTGTAGTTGGTTCTCAACTATGCTAATGTTGGTCAATGGTCAATGTAACAGTAATGTTCAAGGGGTTTGTTGGAGTTTCAGCTTCTAGGTTGTTCTAAGATCAAACATAAACTTAAACCTATTCTAACCAGGGTTTCTAAAGAAATAGAAAAAGATAGATTAGAGCTTTGGAACAGAAAAGAAAAATAATTCATTAACTTAACTAGACTTGTTACCTTTCAAGGAATTCCTAACTAAAACTGTAGAACAAAATTAACTTGTGATTAACACACAGTTTCATTCATTCACGGTGCTGATTTCAATAGTAGATTGTAGGTCATCTATTTAAACAAAACATAAAATCAAACTTCATTCCTTGAAAGCTTCTCAAATCAAATGATTAACTCAAGACAAACACCATTCTGGAACACAACATGAAGTAAATTTTAATCTGGTTGCTTCTACTGTTAGTGAAATAGATAAGCAACATTTACAAATCTGGCACAATCACCAGTGTACAGAAAATCTGTCTTCAAATTGTTTCCATCTATACTAAGAGAAATTTGAGAAATACATTATAGTCTATGTTGAATCTAACTCCTAACCAAGAAGACAAAAGAAACTCCCATCACAAAGAATTAGGATGTAGCTTTGTCTCCTCTATCCTTCAAAAAATTCCTACTCTTGAAAATCTCTCTCGAACTGCCTACTCTATTCTTTTTCTAACTGTCTCTATTCCTTCTCTATTGTTGCTCTTAACTTCTAGCATTTGAATTCTTCTTTTTTACAAAGAGGTAAGAATTCCATATATACATAATGTACCAAAAGGAATATGTTATCCCTTGCCTTAGGGTTTACAAAAATCTCTGCTTTTAGGAGGGTCGACTTTCAGATCTTTGTGAAGAGAGTTAATGCTCCATTTAATGGCATCCCCACTGTCCATGTTGGTGAAATATTTTCGTCCTTAGGAGAAGTCTTTAGATCTTTTATTACTACAACATTTACTCCATGTCTCTGTGTCTATCTACCAACTCCTTCAAAGGGCTACTTTGAATGCTCCAAAGCATCTTCATCAATGCGGGTCTGCTTCCACTAGTAAACCTCATAGTTGTCCCTGTGACTCATAGCTTCTTCCTCTTTTCTTCCTTTCTTCTGCTCTAGATCTTTCTGCACGTTGATCACCTCTAGAAGTAGAGCATCAGGTTTCCCTTTAGATTTGAACACCATCGCTCCCAAGTTGTTTCATCAGCTCATGATCTCAAAATGAGTCCATGTCATTCACATTTTGTAGATCTCCTTCATAGAGGTAGTTAGTTAGTCAATGGGCCAATGGGCCACTCCTTTAGCTTATTTTGATTGGTGGAACATAGGCCACGCAAGATTCTTGGTTGGTCAAAGGTCATTTGGATGGAATCGCATATCGGTGAGATATTAATCGTGTCTCCCCGATGCGATTATACCTTATAGTAGCCATTGACATAGCATATGATAGTCGGTGAGACATTTTAGCAAGCTATAGAAGTCATGTCAATACAATAAAAACTATCAACAAGATAGTCGTTATCGGCTAGAAGTCATGGTGAGCTCCATTGGTTACACCGATATCCTCTTCCCATTTTCAAATCCATTGCTATCGGCAAGACTACACTCCCTCGGCAAGACCTCTCAGCAAGAATTTCTTTCTTTGGCAAGCACACCCAGGTCGGGGAGACTCCTTCATGTTGGGGAGACCTCACCCCAAGCTCATGCCCTGTCACTAAGACCCCTACGTTTCGTTGAGACCCTTCATGGTTCACATTCCTTTACCCTAAAGGGAGGAAACATGTCGGCAAGACCACTGCTAGTCAGTGAAACATTCTATCGAGATCTAGATCCTTCGGCGAGCTCATTCTGTCAGCAAGACTCTCAGGGATTAGGGAGACCTTTTGTTGAATTTATTCATTCTCACCAGCCTTATTTCATTTTGGTGAGACTCCGTCGGGTGGGTGAGACATCTTGCCAAGCCCTAAATCCTTCAGCGAGCTTATCTCATGTCAGTGAGATTCCATCCTATTGGCAAGACTCTCTGAGGTTGGGGAGACCCTTCGTCGAGAGTAAACCACCTTCCCTGAACACAAATCCTTTCGCCGAGATCAACAACCATCAGTGAGACCTTTCACCAAAGACACTTTCCTTCATCGAGATATCTCATAGTCACCCAGACATCACACCAAAAGGAGAACCTTCGGCGAGACCTCATTGTATCAGAAGGACCTTTCACTGAGTTCATTCTATCTCCTCAGGCTCATTATATTTTGATGAGACTTCATATAGTCGCCGGGACCTCATAGCGAGGAAACCTCCCCTCGCTAACACTATTTCATTCTATCTTGGGGAGACCTTTTTATAGTTGGCAGGACATTCTGCCAAAAGCACAAATCTCCCCCCCCGAAGGAACTCTTGTTGCTGAGACCACATTTCTTCGGCCAGACATCATGCTGAAGGGAGAACCTTTCAGTGATGCTAACCCTGTGTGCAATCGGTCGACGGGACTTCAGCATGTCGAGGAGACATATGAACCTTCGGTAATTAAAACTGTCTAGCCGACTAGGGCATTTCAAAGTGAATAGAACCACTACTAGTCGGCAAGACATCTGGAAGGTCTTGCTAAATCTTGCCTTAGAGGACCTTTATGTCGAACTGGATTGGGGGATGCTTTCCAACTGAGCTCCCTGACAAATATCATCATGTGTGTGATTTAATCTTGCAAAACTAAGTCTCCATTAGTCCTTAGATGCACACAAGATATATAAAATACATTATCATAAAATACACTATTGCTTATGATTATTTTATTCAATTCTTTTAAGTAAGAAGAAAACCAATTATGACTTAGGCAAAACCATCATTTAATAGAACAAGAAGACAAACTCAGGAAGAAAATAGAAGAACTCCCAAGAGCAAAACAAATGCCAGAGGCAACAAAGCCAAAAAAAAGGGGGGGACCCATTTTGGTCCAGAATAAAATGGGGTGGTTATGCAAGGCATAACACTCACCTACTCTCAAGCTCCTCCTCAAGGTGGCTTTCATCCTCCTTGGTGGTAGTGTTCCCCTCCTCCATGGGCTAACTGGGGTGGCCTTATAGAGGGGTGGTAGGAGGTGGTGGTGGAACTTCTATGTGGACCATTGGTAATGTTCTTGGTGGTGGTTCTACTTGGCTGGATACTATGAAATGGATCTCACATTTGGACTTATCAATCTCACAAAGCCACGAGGATAAAGAAAAAAAAAAGATGACAATGGTTGGGCTCCCACATTACTCTAGACCCCACTGATGTATGGGGAAAGAAACTATATGACAAGGACCCTCCACCCTCTGTTGGCATTGCTATGGCTGCCTGATGGCCTTTTTTTTCTTTTGTGGCTAAATAGAATTTTGGGCTTTGCCCATGTGACTCTTAGGATGTGCCTTTGTACCACCAATTTTTTTTTTGAATATGTATTTCTATCTTTATAATTATTATAGATATATGCCTATTCATAAAATAATTTCTTTTATTATTTAATCATTCACTTTTCCTCTTAAATTAAATAGTTTTATAATTATTTAATTTACTCTTATTCCATGCCTATCTTTTTTTACCTCAATTAACCTCCACCCTTGATAAGGTTTTATTTCCTTTTAATCTCTACCGTCCATCCTTAACTAAACCTTATTTCTACCCTAACCCTATTTCCTTGCTTCTCAAAGCAATCTCATCCATTGATCTTCATCATTCAATCTTGGCCCTTCATTCAAATTTGGTTTTCTATAAAAGAGATCTATCCTTGTCATTTCAACCTGTTAGCTCTCAAAAACGTAGGCAAGATGCCTCAAGAGGCTGCCAATCTCTTGATACATTTCAGGGTAATAGACAAGGTCAAAAGAATTCAACCTTTTACTCTTTAGGTTTTGCTAAACCTGGGCGGGTGTACCTCTATGAATGAAGCAAACTTGACTTATGATTATCTCTCTTACAACAATTTGTTCACAATGGCAGATTGGAGTGAACAAGTGAAATTAAACTTGATAGCAATAGTAATCTTCTAATCTAATTCCTAAAATGCTCAATTAACAGATGCAAATAAACTGAATGAATCAAATGATGAAATGCAAAGACCAGTACCTTGTTGGGTAAGCGGAGTCAAATGGAACCAAGATGAGCAACACTTCTCTGGAGAAAACTCAAATTATCTGGCATATATTATGTTTACAACTTGTATAAACATGCAAGATTGTGATTACTAAGCTCTACTTGAACAATCCAAATGAATTCCATGATTATTGTGATCAACTAAAAGGATTTAATCTTTACTTGAAAGAACCAATCAATTAACCACACAAATACAACAAATGTGCACTGATGAATTGATTATAAACTTCTTATATCAATTTAAACAATAAGAAAGAATCCATTTTGGAGACATCTTAGCAATACTTTCATTAAATTCAATAGATAATGGACACTAGAGAAATGCAACAAAATCAACTAGTTTTCATAAATACCTCCATTCTGAAACCATGCAACAATAGTCCCTGATCTAATAATTTTATTCTACTATATCCACTTGTTGTGTATCGAATATCTAATAACTGGTGTCTTTCTTACATTACAAAATGCATATTTATACACCAACATAAGGAAAACATATAACATTAAGATCCTATTTCGGCCCTCCATAGAATTCGGGCTTAAATAATGTCAGCCTTGCGACTGTATTTTTTGGAATTCTCATGTTAGCCATAGTGTTTGAAATTTATTAATCATCAGTGAAACAGTCAACGAGACAATGCAGCAACTATGCCGAAGGCAATTCAATCATTGTCATCCCCAATGTATTTCGCTTTTGCCGTAACATATCTGGGTCGGGGAGATGTCATTTAGATCATTTTATGCTTTATCGATATGCCCACTTGCCACCTGTATGTTGCTATAGCATTCTACTCATTACTCCAAAGTCATGGAGTATTCTTGTGTTCCTTTTTATTTCGTTGTAACACTATGATATTGGGGAAACAACATATCGAATTCATTATGTCAAGCCAAAAGTCTTTTATCATTTCCAAGTTGCCAAGACAAGAGTACAATCTCACCGAGATATAATCTTCATTCGCCTTCACTAAGACAAAACACAATTGGGGAGACGCCATATAGATTGCACAATGTTTCACCGAAACTCCCATCTATCTCGTGTGTCGCTGTAACTTAATGGTTCTCCCGCCGATGTATCCTTCCATCTCATGTGAGTCATTATGTCTTTATAATATCGGGGAGACCTCATGAAGATCACACAATGTTTCACCAAAGGCACCTTTTATTTCTTGCATGTCGCTGTGACAATCCAATTTTCATGTCGAAAAAGTCTCCCACTCGTTCCATCGACGAGACATATCAATGTTAGAGAGACCTCTCGGAGACTACATTAGGTCATACTAAAGCATCTTGAATCCACACTTGATCGTCGAGACATAAGCAACCTCTCACCGAAAGTTATTTGAAAGAAACCATTTGTGCTCCATCAGTGAGACACTCTTCACTTCGCTATGACCTTTCACTGAAGCTCCCCATGTTTGGCCGAAACGAAACCCTATATTTCATTTAGCAAGACACCACAATTCTTATGCCAACAAGGTCCATATGTATTCCATCGGTGTGACCCGCAACGCTCGCTAAGACTTACTCTGAACCCACAATAGTCTTACCAAGATGCCTTTTGATAGAAAACTCTATGTGTGATGTCGGCAAGACCGAAGGTCACTCGCCAAGACCTCATGTAGATATCCCCAACACATACTGATGAACTTCCATATGCGCTAGTCAGAGAGACATTTCAAGTTCGATGAGACACCAACCCAACAACAAAACTCTTTCCAATAAGTTCATCCTCAATTGCTAAAACAGCATGAATGTCACGCCGATAGCCACCCACAGGTGAATGTCAGTCGCTGTAACAATGAGAAGGTCTTTCCGAAACACTTGCAGCAAATATATGTTAACACACAAGTAACATGGGTCGGGGAGACCCTAGTAGACCTATGCCGATATGGACAACAACATGGAAAATGCATGACATGATAGATTTATGGGATAAATATAAGCCAAAATACAAGGAAAATATCATGGAATGAGGAAAATATGCCTAAGGAAGGACTCATATGGAGACTCAGGGGGTATGAAAGATATGTAAAAATCATCAAATTTTAATAGTTCCAACACAACCCTAACTACAACCACATTCTCCAAAATTCTTGTTATCTTATTATTTTCACTTGTAGGTATTCAAACACTTCAAAATCTGAGGGAAAGCTTACAACTTGAGAAGAATGGAGGAGAAACAAGGAAGATGAACAAAGTTTAATAGGGGAGTTTTTTATATGCTTTTATATTTATTTGATTTCTTCTATCATTTGTACTTTATTTTCTTGGATTGGGATTTAGGCTTAAATTTTAGGTAGTTGTGGTTGCTATCATTGGTCTTTTCCTTTATTTATAAATTTTAACCCTTCCTATAGATTTTGTGAGATAACAATTTATAGTTTAGATGATATTATTCATTTTCATGTTGGTGCCATAACCATTTTAATTGTTCAATATTTTTATAATAATGTATATCTTATTTTATTATTTAAACTTATATGTAAATTGGGGTTAATTGGAGGATGATCTTTATTGTTCTATGAATTTAACATCATTTGAAAATGTATTCTTGGTTTCATGTTATACACCATGGTTGAAAAAAAATAGTTCTTTGTGTTTATTCCTATTTTCACTGTGAGAATTAAAAGTTGTAGTTTATTTTAGAAATTCTCATTTTACTTTTTTAATAATTAAACAAATTCACCTTTCTTTCTTTTTGGTCAAAATAAAACCTTGAAAATCCCAAAGTTAATCATAAGATGGAGCTATACCTCTATAAATTGATAGGAAATTTCTTAAAACAATTTCTCCAATTGTTGGTTCATTTGTTACTATTGGCTAGGCATATCAAAATCATTTTTTAATAAAATTAGCATTGAAAAATATATTAACCAACACTATAATATCATCCCATCAATTTCTATCCTCATACATTCATAGGTATCCTCATTTCCCACTTTATATTTTGATAAAAAAAGTGGACAAGATCTTGAAACATTGCTTGATAATTCTTCAATGTGTCCTAGCGTACCATCATACATGTGCAATATACCTAGAATAGGTTCACACAGCATTCCTATGTGATTTAGCCCATAGAAATTACATCCTACATCCCATACCCCTTTCCATATCCTATCCCATCCTTCTATCCATTATCACCATTGATAATACCACACTTCTATCTACCCAACACCTTCACCTTTAGTGATAGAATAGGTTTTATCCTTATAAATTTGAGTGTCAATAAATCCTAAGAATACCAAGCAATACATTGAAGACAAATAAATGACCCAAAATCCTATAATCTGACCACTTAAACCTTCATGGTCATGATCTCTTACCCAAAATCTAAATCTAATTGATATAGCCAATAATACCTAAATCTCATCCAAACAAAAATCCAAAGCTCCTCATTGTCCAAATAGGTAAACTACTAGATACACAGGACAACTTAGAGGGGGGGTGAATCAATTGTATACTTTGAAACATTCAATCCATCAATATATTTTCAAACCATTATCATGAATTAATAGAATGTAAACATGTGAAATAGTAATGTGCAAGCACATCAAAGACATAAGAACACCAAATTTATGTGGAAAACCCAAGAAGGGAAAAATCACAGTGAGGATTAGCTCAGACATATATGAAGTGCAACACCAAATACAATAAGGCTCACTACCAAGGGCTCATTGCCTAGACAATAGAGAAAAGATCATTGCAAGAAGGAATCACTATCTAGAAGAAAGAAGAATAGAAGAAAGGGGTGGCTCACTACCAAATATGAATAGTTATCAATGCATCTCTCATATGCCAAAGGTACAGTTCCACTAAAGCACAAAGAACTCGTTAAATAGAATAAAATGTAGAAACCTTCTTCTCACTGCATTTGGAAGTCATAGACATTAAGGCTCACACTCAAATCACCACACTTGATCACATTCACATCTTTTGCATCACACACTTTCCTTACAGTCCACACAACAATCGAGCTTACATTTATACCCTCATTGATCTAAAATAATCTCAATTAGGTTGGCCTTAAGGAAACGTATTCACCTCAAACGTACAACACCAAATACGTCAGCACCAAAAACTTTTGCATTGTAAAGAAGTGAAGGTAGACCATTGTACAACTTAATTGGGACCCAAATTTATACTCAAATTATTCTCAAAACTTCTACAAACAACAATATTCCTCTGTAATTAGCGCTAGCATGCCAAGTCATCCAAACCTACACTAACACTAACAAGTGACTCCAAACACACCTCTCTAAGTCGGAAAGCATCTCATAGACCACACATAAACACTCCACAACATCTCAGAATATTCCATAGTATCAAAATATTCACCACTACTACTACAACCACTTGAAACTCAAGAACACCTTCATTCTATGCAACTAGACATATTGGCATAGGCATCAAACTCGCTAGATAACCTTGAAAAAAACCTCAACACTTGAAACTTCAAGGGAAGGTAGATACAAACTATATATGAGCATGTTCCTAGATCTGCAAGCCAAGAGCCTTTACTATGGTGAAATACAAAGAAATCTCATTTCTCCTAGACACATTGTTCACAAACAAACATATTGTCAAACATATCTTTCACTACATCATGATCCAGAAATTGAAACTCTAGATATAACACCTATAAACACCTTTGATGATTATGTCCAAACTACATGAGAATATCTTCAACCATGAAGAAATACCGAGTAGAACACAAAACACACATCTATCACATATACTCTCTTTTATTCAAATTTTCTCAAATTCACTTGGAAACCAAGTGAACCAGCCTCATTAGAAACACTACCAACATCTTTGCAACACATCTACAACATCTGCAACATCTCTCATAAACCGCAACACATCCAACAATCTCTCCAAAAAATATTTCAACTATACTGAAGTATGATATCAATGACAACACCAACAACAATCCAACACTCTCTTCATACAAGGGGTTGAAATCATCAAAACCAACAACATTCCAACACTCTCTTCATATAATGGGTTGAAATCAATGACAACACCCAACTAACTCACCAACAACTCAAGCATCCAACAATCCTCCCCTTTGTAATTGATGGAAACACCAACTATTTGAAAAACTATCAATAACAAAAGTAACCAACAAATTTGCAATAAGAAGTACTCGCCCTGAATGGGACAAATCTCACTCTTCACATATCTCTTCTCATAATTCTTCTCCTAAAACACTATGAACACATCACTCTCCTCCTTTTCTCCTTTGTTCCTCAGACAACATGCCCTCCCCCATACTCATTTTTGCATGAACTCTCTCCATGTTTTTCAATCTGTCTAACTCTCTCCCCATATATTCTTTTTCAATATGATTTTTCAACCACTCTGACTCTCCCCCCATTTGAAATCAATAGAAAAGGGCCATATATTCAAGAAACTCTTTTTCCTAAAATTCTACACACATCACCATTTTTCTCTCTCCCTTTGAAAAATTTACAAAGGGCAACAAATGCTCTCTCTTTCTTTTGCTATGCACCTTCTTACTTCTACTCTTACTTCTTATTTATTTCCTCTGCACTTACTTTTCTGCACACTCCCCCTTAGGGGCACATAATATGCTCCATTTGATTGCACCAACTAGAAATGACTACTACATACTCCTCTTGAGAGGTATCCTTCAACATCAGTCCAAGACTAAGAGATATATCTTGAAATGCTTCCCGAACATATGCACACACCTATACATCTTAATTAAAAGGAGGGACAATAAACCTCAAATTTTTTTGGAGATACTCAAAAGTATCTTTTGGAAGATCCTTTGTGAAAATATCAGCAATGTGATCCTTAGTAGGCACATACTCCAAATTTACTTCGTTCTCTACAAATTTCTCTCTCAAGAAGTGATACTAGATTGAGATATGTTGTGTTCTTGAATGCATTACTAGATCCTTTGAAATATTGATTTCACTTGTATTGTCACACATGCTAGAAATAGGTTCATCATATGAAACTCTAATATCCTTCAATATTTTCTTCATCCACAAAACCTGTGTACAATAAGATGTTGCTGCCATATATTCTAATTTTGCAGTAGATATTGACACTAAATATTGCTTCTTACTCAACCATGAAACTAGCTTGATTCTAATAAAGAAAGAACCACCACATGTAATTTTTGTATCATCTGCACATCTATCCCGATCTGAATTTGTATATGCACTCAAAGAGAAGTCAATATCCTTAGGATACCACAAATCATAGTCTGGAGTCCCCTTCAATTATCTGAATATCCTCTTCATTACTACCACATGAGTTTCTTTGGGGTGTTCTTAAAATCTAGCCACAAGACAAACTAAATGCATAATATTTGGTCTAGTAATAGTTAGGCATAATAGTCCACCAATCATTGATCTATACTTTCTTTGATTTATCTTAGGATATTTATCATTCTTGCTCAACTTACAACAAGTAACCATAGGAGTACATACTGGTTTAGAATCCTCCATTCCAAAATTATTCAACATCTTCTTAACATATTTTTACTATGATATGAATATTCCTTTCTTTGATTGACTAATCTGTACCCCAAGGAAGAAATTCATCTCCCCACACATTGACATCTCAAATTATTTCTACATTTCTTCTGCAAACCTTATGCATGTACCTTCATTTCCTCCAAATATTATGTCATCAACATATAGTACTACAATTAATATTTGTTCTCCTTCAACTTTGAAATATAGATTGATATTTATAGTAACTTTCTTGAATCCTTGTTGTAACAAATACTTGTCTAACCTTGCATACCAAGCTCTAAGAGCTTGCTTCATTCCATGTAATAATTTATTCAATCTGCAGATCATGTTTTCATCTTCTATCAACTAAAACCTTTTGATTGTTCAATGTATACCTCTTCTTCTAATTCACCATTCAAGAATATAGAATTCACACCCATCTAATCTACTTTGAAATATTTATGATCTGAAAAAGATAAAAACATTCTAATAGCTTCCATCCTTTCCACCAGAGAAATTTTTTCCTCAAAATCTATACCTTCAACTTGTGAATAGGCCTCTCAAACAAGTCTAGCTTTGTTCTTGAAAAATTTTCCGTCTTCATTTAGCTTGTTTTAGAACACCCATTTGGTACCAATCACATTCTTTTTTTTCAATCTTGAGACCAATGCCCAAGTTAGATTTTTCCCTATTTGTTCTAACTCTTCTTTCATTGCTTTGTTCCAATTTTCATCTTTGCATGCCTTAGTCACAATTTTAGGTTCCACTTCATAAAGTAAGAAAAAAATTACCTATTCCTCTATCATATCATCTTTTCTCATTTTCAACACACCTTTGATCTTATCTCCAATTATTTGATCAACTCTTTTCAACTCTTTTCCTTTCTCTCCAGACTTTTCTTCTTCACTGCAAGGGGATTCATCAAATTCATATCCTTCCATTTACACTAAAATTTTATGTGGTTCTTATTCCACTTTGACATTTGCACTTTCAACAATATTCTTTATGCTTTTTTTAGCACCAGTAGGCTTTGCTTCTTATATACTATCCAAGGAAGATTCCTTCAATAGATTTTGCATTAAACTTTCCTAAGTTTTATTCATCTCTTTTGATATAACACTTGCTTCTAAGAACTCTAAAACATTTCATAGTTGGAGGTTTACCATACCATAACTCATGTCTTTGAACTATTTACTCTTGCATGACCTTTGTTAAGAATGTAGATTTCATTATGAATTTCTTCTCTCCAATAGAAATCTAGAAGACTAGATTACTTCATCATTGTCCCAGCTACTTCTTGAGCTATTCTATTTTTCCTCTCCATGACTACATTTTTTTAAGGATTTCTAAAAGCTGATAAATGCCTTTTATTCCATAATCTTCACAAAAACTATTAAACCCACTTGAAGTAAACTTACCACCTCTATCAGATCTCAAAATTTTGATTTTCAAATTCATCTCATTTTCAACCATAGCCCTAAATTCTTTTAACCTTATCTTGAGCTTCTAGTTTTTCTTTAAGAAATGTTACCCAATCCATTCTAGAATAATAATCAATCAACAACATGAAATACCTATCACCACATGAGCTTCTTATTCTGGTAGGTCCACATAGATCTATATGCACCAACTCTAAAGGACTTGCAATAGTGTATTCCTTTGTCTTGAACCTCTTCTTTGTTTGATTTCCAACTTGGAATTCTTTGTAGATTGCATTGATATTCATTACAATCTTTGAAAAATATCTCACAAGATTAGTAGTACTGATCTTCACTAGGCTATCAAAATTAATGTGACCCATTCTTGTATACCATATCCAACTTTCACTGATTTGAGACATGATTCACTTTGTACCACTACCTTTGAGTTGATAAAAATTGCCTTATGTGCTTGTTCCAACATCAACCAAATTTCTAGAGCTTCCTTTTCTAATTTCACAACCACCATTCTAAAACACAAGATTATATCCTCTACCACACATTTGCTTAGAAGATTATGTTGGAGACCCTTGGCATAAAGAACATCTATTTTATGCTTTCCATCAAAACTAATTGAACCTTTTCCACAAATCTTAGCAGATGTATCATCACCAAAATTAAAAAGACCACCATCATACTTTCAAGACTAAAAAACTTACTCTTATTACCTATCATATGATTAGAGTGTCCAATATCAATGATCTAGTAGGTCTTTTCCTCTCTAGCATGAAAAGCATTCAACATTGTTCCTTTAATGTTATGACCAATTTCCTAAGCACTTTCCTTCACACATATTTCAAGATTAGTAAAATTAGTCCCAACATTTAAAGCCATGAACAAGCAATCATCACTTCCTTCATCTAGGTAATCTTATTCCTCATCATAAAAACACAATTGCCCTTTTCAACATAATAACTCTTCTTGAAAAATTTACCCTTATTATCCTTTTGTTTATCATTAGTAACTTTGGTTAGAAATTTATAAGCATAGTGACCTATCTTTCCATAATTGAAACATTTGAAAGGAAGATTAGCTTTTTATTTTCCAATGCCTTTCTTCAATATTCTCACAAAATTTACTTCCATCTCATCATGCTCATCCTGATCTAATTCATCATCTTTCTCCACTTTGCAGACTTCGAAAGAATTTTCATTATTTGTAGCGTCTTTACCAAATGCTCTCATTTCAAAAGAAGTTAAAGTGACAAACATCTGATCTCTAGAATAATTATCCAGATTCTGAACTTCCTTAATAGTAGAAACTTTAGAACTATAAGTTTTAGGCAGAGTTCTTAAAACCTTTTTCAAAACCTCACTTTCATCTAGCTTTCCTCAAAGACCATTGATGGCATTGAAAACTTCAACAAATTTGAGCATGTAGGTAGTAATATCTTCATCTTCAAACATCCTTAAGGTTTCAAATTTGGCTTTGTAGTTTTGAATCTTTGCTTGTTTGACCTTTTCATCTCCTTCATAGATACTTTGCATTTTTTTCCAGACTTCTTTAACAAATTTCAGACTTATTACTTTTCCAAGTTTAGAATTAGAGAGACCAATCAGGATAGCATTTCTTGATTTTCCATTTTTTTCATAATCCTTGATCTTATCACCACTTTTTGGACCATTTGTAGACATTGTATATTCTTTTTCAACTAGCTACTAGACTCCAAATCGAAGAGAGAATAGAAAGGACTCCATCTTGGATTTCTAGAAGGAATAATTTTTTCCATAAAACATAGGATCTTTGATACCCTTCCTATATGCCATTCAAATCTATGTCGAGTGATTAAGCTTCTTTCTAGGAACCAAAAATCTAATACCAATTGTTAGATGCACAAGACAATTGAGAAGAGGGGGTGAATCAGTTGTATACTTTAAAAAATTCAATCCCTCAATATATTTTAAAACCCTTATCAATCATTAAACCATTATCATACATTAAAAAAATGTAAACATGTGAAACAATAATGCAAACACATCAAACACATAAGAACACCATATTTACATGGAAAACACAAGAACAAAAAAACCATATGAGGATTAGCTCACATATACATGAATTGCAACACTGAATACAATAAGGCTCATTTCTAAGAGCTCATTTCCCAAAAATAGAGAAAGGCTCATTACCAAAAGGAATCACTATCTAAAAGAAAGAAGAATCTAGAAGAAAGGGGAAGTTCACTACAAAATATGAACTGTTAGCAATGTATCTCTCATATTTCAAAGGTACAATTCCACTAAAGAAAAACAACTCATTCAATAAACTGAAATGTAGACACCTTATGCTCATTGCATCTATAAATCATAAGCATTAAGGCTTGCACTCAAATCACCACACTTGATCACCTTCATATATTTTGCATCACACACTTTTCTTACAATACACCCAACAAATTTCCTTTAATTTATACCCTTTGTGACCTAAAACAATCTCGATTAGGTCGGCATTAAGGAAACATATGCACCTCAAATATGCAACACCAAATAGGTTGGCAACAAACATTTTTGTATTATAAATAAGTGAATTTAGACCACACCATAACTTAATTGGGACCCAAATCTACATCGAAATGCTTATCAACACTTTCACAAACAAAAATATTCCTTTGTAATTAGTGCTAGCATGCTAGGTCAGCTAAACCTATGCTAACACTAATTAGTGACTCCAAACAGATCTCTACAATTTTGGAAACATCTCACAAACCATACAACAACACTCCACAACATTTCAAAATATTCTATATCATTAGAATATTTTTGACTTCTACTATAGCAAGCTAAAAATCAAGATCACCTTCATTCTTTGCAACCAAACATACTAGCGTAGACATCCAACTCACCAAACAACCTTGAGAAACACTTCAACACTTGAAACCTCAAGGGAAGGTAGATATAGACTATATGAGCACATTCCTAGATCCACAATCCAAGAACCTTTAAATCTCATTTTTCCCTAACATACTATTTCACAAAAAAACATACTACAAATACCTTTCACTGCATCACAATCCAGAGCCTGAAACTTTGGATATAGCACCTCTGAACACCTCTAATCACCACATTCAAACCTTGTGAGAATATCTTCAACCATGAAGAAATGTGGAGTAGAACACTGAACACACCTTTATCACACTATATTTATTGAAATTTCTCAAAATAACTTAGAAACCAAGTGAACCAACCTCATCAGAAACAGTACCAACATCTTTGCAACACATATATAGCATTTAAAACATCTCTTATCAACCACAACACATCCAAAAATATCTCCAACAATTTATGAAACTTATTGAAGTAAGATATTGATGACAACAACAAAAATCAAACACTCTCTTCAGACAAGGGGTTTACATCATCAACACCAACAACATTCCAACACTCTCTTCATACAAGGGGTTGACATCAATGACAACACCCAAAAAAATCACAAACAACTCAAGATTCCAACATCAACATCATTAAAAAATCTTGATAAATTTAGCCAACCAACCCAGTGCATATCTAAAAATTATATATACATTTCATCCTTAATCTTGTTGCAATCCAAACCTTGTTTATATCAACCAATGAAGATCATTGGGATATATTATTCTTGATCCTAGCATTATTATCAAGATACCATTCCTATATCAATAATGTTGCCATCATCATCAAATTATGTAATAATTAGATTTTAGCTTGATAAAGGGAAACATATATATTTTATTTTCTTTTATTTATTGTGCACATGTTCTTCCTTGCTTGTGTATTGTTACTTGCATTTTTGAATTTATCCTTAGGGTACATCATGACTAAAGTAATTTTTATCTTTCATATCATGGTGTATTAGGTCATATACCTATTTGGATATCAATTCTATTTGTACTTGGAACATTACCACCTTGGTCCTCATACCTTGGTGCATAATGTCAAGTGCTACAACAAACATCATTTTCTCACTATAAATTTATCATACCTACATACAATTTTATCGAATCATTTCTTCATAAAAACCACCATCCTCATCATGAGTTCTATCATCCTACTTATCCTCATCCTCATTATGTCCTCTACTAACACCATCTCTTCCTTTCCTCACATCCTAATTTGTATACATCTAACCTTCCTCCCTTCTTCTCGTCTCTTCAAATCCCATCCATCTTTCATCCCTTGGGATCTTGCTCTCCTTTCAAGACACCACATGGGCCCTATCAATTTTCTTTATCTCTTGAGGGGGTATACCTAAACTATTTCTTGTAAATAACTCTAGGGAATCCTATTATTAATTTTATCCTACCAATAATTTTTTTTCTTCTACTAGTTGCAACATTGTCTCAAAGAGAGGTAACATGTAAAAAAAAAAAATCCTAACATAATTTTGTACTAACATTTTCATCACTATTTAATTAATTCAATGTATTATCAATTATTAAAAAAATAAATTTAATTAAGCTAGTTCATCGCTAACTAATTAAATAAATATCATTTAATTTTAGTATAACCCAATGCCACATATAATTAAATAATATTATTATTTAAGTACCTTAATTTCAACCTCACATGGATAATTAAATTAAATTAAATATTTTATTATTTAATTTTTACCTTTTATTCTCTCCACCATCCCAAAATGAATGCATTTCCCTCCCAATTTTCAAAGTTTTACTTTTATGGTTGCAACAAATTACTAGTTTTAGTAAATTGAATATTATTCATTCATCTTTAAATCATGAAATCTAAACCCCCCATTTTCTTCTTGATCCTATGGAAGAGATCTCATTGAATCTCCATTGTAGATCTCATCCTGAAATCCTAGATATCCATCCTCCTTGCCAAAAATCTATAAATTAGCACATCATTGTTTACAAATTAAGCAATCATCTCTCACATATATATGTTGTAGATATTTTGAGAAACCACATCCCAAATTCTTTGGATAAAATATAGTTCATCATGGAATTAAAATTTCTAACTTGGTTCCTTTGTTTATAGTTATTTAAATTTTATTATTTTCTTAATCATAAGGTTCACTAGTAGTTTTAGAATTGGAATCATCATGTTTAAATTTTATTTTTAATTTAAATTCTAATCTTCTTGTTTATAGAGTGGAAAGAGAAAAAGGATATTTGGATTGAATACATATTTAAATTATTATTATGTAGGATTCTTTAAGAAGTGCATCAAGATATTCTACTCTAGTGGAGATGACTACCTTAGTGGCTACAAAGATACAATATGTAGGATATGCATTTTTTAATAATGAAACATTTGGAAAAGGGAAACCTTTAGAGATTTCTCTTTTAAGGGTTTGGCACCTTTCCCAAAATTTTATGTGTAAAATGGAGGTTAGGAAAATGTATGGATGAATGCAAGGATGTAATGGGTATTTGACAGATTAGGACAAGGTATAAGATTGACTTATAGCCTAAAAGGTGAGTCAACCTTCCCTTGACCAAAGCTAAAAATGACAATACTAAATGCAATAATCTAATTGTCCTAATGATACAAATTAGTACTCTGATATGAATATAGAAGATTCTAAATATCATAGAGGAAATCAGATACCAAAAGCAAAAGGGGGAGGAAATTATGCACTTGTGGTAGAAATTTCAGCCAAATTTTTTAGGACATTGGTGTCGGGGTGACATTGTCCTACTATGGCTTCTTTTGATCTGTTTTCACAATCCTTTGATGTTGGATTTGTACTTTTCTTTTTTCGTTTGTAAACTTGCAAGATTTTGGTTAGATATTTCTATAATTGACTTTCTGTGAGTTGTCAAGGCCTAGGGTTTTGAATGCAACAATTAATAGTGTCTTCAAACTTCCTTTTATCCTCTTCAACCTATAACCTGGACATTCATAAAGAGAAAATTTTGTGCCATTTTAAGGGTTGTTTGCCTTAGTCAAACCCCATGTTATTGTTTCCACGTCCACAATGGTAATGCCAATGATAAATCAATAATAGAAAGGAAGGAAATGATTAATGAACAAATGCTACAAATCACCACCCTTCAATGGATTCCTTGAAGGACTAAATTCATACACATCACTTCAAGTATCTTGGATCTTTCATGATAGATTAGATTGAATTCTTGAATGCTTGGATACCTACAACAATGTTAGCCTTCAAAAAGAAGCATGAACACACAAAAAATTTGACATGATGTTGGATCTTGAATTGTTGTTACAAATCACTAAAAAAAATTCTCTTGAATGCTCAATAATGCTCTTGACAATATTATTTTCTCATGAATTGTCACCTATTTCTTGTTAGGTTTGAAATGATTCAATAACTAGGTTTTATATGTATTTATTCAATTTCCCAAAAATTAAATCATGATAGTCGACTTTAAGCATTTGAATTTCATAAATAAAGTGTCACAACTGACATTTTTGAATTTGGAGCCAAAATAGGGGGACATAGGTGCCTTTGGCACCAATGTCTGAACCCTATTTTTAGAAATTCTAAAAGTCAAGGACAAACTATTAAATGAGAACTTGTTTCATTCTTTCAAATTATTGTAAAAGATTTAAAATAAATTATTGAATTCATAATTTAGGTAGGTGAATGCTTAGTTAGGTCTAATATTTTAAAGGGGGGAAATAAATAGTGTGAATTTATCATGGGTAACAATTTATGACACTACATTTAGCCCCCACATTAGTGAGAGTATCAACTTATGTTCAAACTCACACTAAAGTAGAGAAATGTATGTCAAGAGGGGTCCAATTGTACAAATGTTGAAGAGATAGGATGACTAAGGTTCACAGAGGTGGCCAAGCCCCTAGGATCCAAGATAACATGGTAAACAAACATAGGCACAAAGGAGCACACATGCACGATACACAACAAGACAACATACACAAACATACAATGTCAAAATAAATGCAAAGAAAAAGGAAAAAGGGGGTATGGTCTAGCAAGTTGTACATTATGCTAGCATCCATACAAAAGTGTTCATGACTCATATAATAGAAAATTATGATATTTTCTAGGTGAATCACAAACAAGAAGAAAGTATATGCTAGTGAAGTCTAATACTTACTAGGTCAGCTCCCAAAACAAGAATCAAAATAGGAAAAAAAACACACTAGGTCTACAAGGTGTGCCCATTTCCATACCAAGATTTATACTCCTTGATAACCTCGACAAGGCTCTACAAAATGATCAAAATGTTGTGCTGATACTTACACTAAGTTAAGCCCCTATGAAGAAATTGAAGCCAAGAAAATGTCAAATGTCAATGTCAATGTCAACACACCACTAAGTTTTTCCCCTATGAACAAAGTGAAGATAAATAAGCTACATGGCTAGAAAGTTGTATTATGCTAGGTTCCAAAATAAAAAAGGTTGCACATGGCAAGAAATCTATATTATGCTAGGTTTCATTAAATGAAAAAGTTGAACATATTGGGGGATAAGTATAGAATAAAAAGATAATGAAAAAACCATAAGAGATGTAATAACATCACCACAAAAGGTAACAATAAAAATAAATAAAAGGAGATTCTCTTAATACATGGAGGTCACACCTTAGGGAATATCACACTTGACATCACCACTAAGAGAGGACTAGCCAAGGAATAAAATATTAATGTCTTAGGGAATACTATGCATAGTATTACCATAAAGAGGAATGTCATATGCCAATAAAAGTCACACCCTTATGGGACATCAATCCTAATATCTCCAAAAATGAGAAACTACATAAATCAAGAAAGCCACATTTTGATTAAAAAGGTCACAGTTCCTAAGAGATGTATGCTATCATCACTAAGAAGGGACCATTCCACATCCAAACAATGATAAAGAGACCATATGCCCCCCTTAAAATGTTAGTGTACACTTTCTACACTAATGTTTTAAGGAGAAATAAAGGGATCCCTTGCTAGAAGGAATACTCCCAATATAAGGCTACTTAACCCTTTCCCTCCCAAGTGTAGAGAAAATGGTGAGCCTAAGTTTATGATATACTACTCCTTACAAAATGAAAGATGATTGCATAAAGCCTAGTGTATACCCTCATGAATGGTAGTGAGCATGTTGTGATATTACAACTACCACATGACAAGGAGAAAAGAACAATAATTGCTAATGGATTAGATGCTCAATTTGATCCTAATAAGGATCAACTTCTGTTAATTTTTCTACAAATCACAATAATCATCCATATGATGTCCAAATACTCTATGATATGCATAGTAAGGTCCATTGGTATTCTTTTATTTATTAATTTTTTGAAAAAAATTGGGTGATAATTTAAATAGACCCAAGTGTAAATGTGTAGCAAATGCATATTCAATATTCAATTCATGATATAGGGAATTCAATTTAGTAAGAGGATCATGGGCTTTATTTTTCTTATTTGGTTGATCAACTGTTTGGCATGAAGGTTAAGGATTTTTGTAACCAAGTACTTTACTATCTATAGATGGTGTTTGTTCCAAAAGAGAATGTACTTCATGTTCATTATTAATGTTGCATCCTTTTTCCCTCAAAATCCTAAAGCTTTGTCCATAAGTTTTTTCCAAGCTAATTGGTGTGTTTATAAATTTTTGCTCATATGATGGGGGGTTGGTTGATTTTATTTCCTTGTGATTGTTATTGATAGGTGATACCACGTATATTGGTTGAGGTATATTGATTTGTGACTCACTTTCGAGGTGTAAAAGAGTGAACATTTCAAGTGGTGGTATGGTAGGATACTATTGATGTGGGGTAGAAGGGAATTGGATTGAAGGATAAAAGTTTGTATTATTCTCAAGATTGTGCAAGGAATTTTGTATGAACTCATGCATGCTCTCTTCATCTTGTCCCAAGATATGCACATCATTAGGACATGCATTAGTAGGTGAAGGATCATTAATATCCTAAATTGAATTAGAATCATTGCCAAACATTCAACTTGAAACATCAACCAAAGATTTCAAAAGAAGTCAAAACTTACCAAAACATTGAATGTCATGGCATGATATAATGATTTTACTAAGGTTTAGTCTATTATACAACATGTGCTTAAAAAAAAAACCATAGATCTAGATAGATAATTCTAAGAAATGTATGTAACATAAATCTAATCTAGAAAAATAAAGATAGGGGTGCCTAGGGCGCCTATGTCCTAGGAAGGCTTTTACAAAATTAAAATTTTGACTGTCAATTATGTTGTTTAAGGTTTCTATGTTTAATTGTAGATAGGCATAACAATGAATTATTTTATAGATTTTACTAATTTTAGGATTGTGAATTGAATGAAAAAATGCAACAATGTTGAAAGCAAATGAATGTTTTAAAATGCAGAAACCAAAATCTAGATAAAATAAAATCCAACAGAGAACATAGAGACAAAAATCTATTGCAAATTTCATGCACAAAATGTAGGAAAAAGGTACCTAGGGCACCTATGTCCTAGATAGGGTGTCTAAAAATTCAAAGTTTGAATGCATTTACTATTGTTTAATGTTCCTAATTTTGTGTGCAGATAGATTTGATGATGACTTTTTTTTCCAAATTTTAGTGATTTTATGATCTTATGGAAATGAAAATGAAAATACATGAATGTATGAATGATAAATGAAAAATCTTGAATAATTTTTTTTAGATCTAGGATGAACTAATTGACTGATATGGAGATGCAAAATGGTAATATCATAATTTGATGTAATTTTGAAGCAAAACTATGCAATTTTTCCCTTTTTAACAATATGCAAGACACCTAAATGGGTGCAATGACACTTTTTTAGATTTAAATGACCCAATACAACTTATAAATGTAATTTTAAATGTAGATCTTAGCTAAGATGACTAAAATTAACACTATTGCAACCTATGATGCAATATGAATGCATTTTTTTTAAGGTTTTTATGACTTTTTATGATACAAAAATGAAACCCTAAATGAAAAATACAACAAAATTATATGTAAAACCTAGATCTTGGGTGATTTTTTAGAAGGTATATAATGCTAATAAGTTGGGTTCACCAAAAAGAAATGGATGGGAAAAGGGAAACCTTTAGAGATTTCTCTTTTAGGGGTTTGACACCATTCCCCAAATTTCATGTGTAAAAAGGAGGTTAGGAAAATGGATGAATGAATGCAAGGATGGAATGGGGATTTGATAGATTAGGACACAGTATGAGATTTACTTACAACCTGAAAGATGAGTTAACTTTCCCTTGACCAAATCTAAAAAAATGACCTAATTGTGAAATGAAATAATCTTATTGTCCTAATGATACAAATTAGTACTCTAATGTCAATATATAATATTTGAAATATCACAAAGGAAATCAGATACTAGAAGGGAGGACACTATGCAACTGTGGTATAAATTTCAGCCATATATGTCAAGACATTGATGTTAGGGGAATGCCCATCCTACTAGGGATTTTTCAAATCTATTTTCATAGTCCTCTGATGTTTTATTTTTACTTCCATTTCTTGTATGCAAATTTTTTGGATCTTGGTCAGATATTTCTATAATTGAATTTTAGTGAGTTGTCAAGACCTAGGGTTTTGAATGCACCAATAAATAAAGTGTCTTCAAACTTCCTTGAATCCCCTTCTGTTGGAAAAAAAATGGTAGAAAACTGAGAGGGGGGGTGAACCAATTGTCACAACTTATTTAAACTTTTCAAACTTAACTTAATCTCAAATCTGATGAATGAACAATAAACCAGAAACAATCAACACATCAGAAACACAAAGAACACCGGGATTTTTTATGTGGAAACCATGTTAGGGGAAAAACCACGATGGATGTTATTCCACAATATTATACCCTATTAAAAGTATAATAAAAAATAATGGGAATGCACATGCATTCAAGTACACTACCTAGAGCTCACCACCCAACAATACACAACAATGTGGATTAGATCCATAGAGTATGAATTGAGAAAATAGCTTCTACACAAGCCTGATTACAGTTCCAGTTAAGCACATAAAACCTTCTTCACACTTTGCTCAAACTTCTTCTCACTCTGCTCTACAATCAAATGATTTTAACACTATTCACACATCTACACTTTCTTTGGCATACATTCGATCTTATGCACACACTAACTTCACTCAAAAAATCACTCTTATATATCTGCAACATGAAATTACATCAACTTAGTCAGCCAAAAATATAAAACATATTTTCAATGTCGACCCAAATTTACAAATAAATTTTCAATGTGGATCAAACACTATCGGCCAACATCATGATGCGACCCAAAAAAATATCCTCGAGTGTGCCAAACATTCAAAATTAAATCTTCAAGGATGCAAAACATTCTACAACCACCATGTTGGCCAAGAACACAAAAACCAAACATACTGAGAAAAATCTTCGACCATGAGCACACCGATTAACACGGACATACAAAAAGGATAGAGAATGATCTAGAGGAATCCACAAACAACAAGAACTAATAGAGAAATATCCACAACAAAATAAATAATCAGAAACACATAAACTTCAATAAAGAACAATAACAAAACCCACATAAATACTGTTAGAACACAACTGTTCATAGCACAATCAAATCTTCACGTGGACCTCTGAAACTTCCAGTAGATGAACTAGATACTCTCAGCAATAAACCCTTTATTCCAAAAAAACTAATCTTCAACATAAAAAACAAGACAACTTCATGACCTTCACTGAACCACCAGGAACTTGCAACACTTTCTTTTACAATTTTCTCAATATCCCCAACATATACAACCTTCAATACATCAAATTCTATTATTGTTGACATAAATGAAAACCACATATCAGCAACACACCCACAACATCCAACACCTTCAACCTTTAACTTGCACATTCACAAACAAAGAAAATTTTGTGCCATTTTAGGGGCTTGCCTTAGTCAAACCCTGTGTTAGTGTTTCCACTTCCACAATAGCAATTTCAATGATAAGTCAATAACAAAAATGAAGGAAATGGTGAGTGAACAAATACTACAACTCACAACCCTTCAATGGCTTCCTTGAAGGACTAAAGTCATATACATCAATTCAAGGATCTCAGATCTTTCTTGATATATTGGCTTGAATGTTTGAATGCTTAGAGACTTATAACAATGTTAGCCTTCACAAAGCTCAACATGAGCACATATAAACTTCAAGACATGATGTTGGATATTGAATTTCTACTATAAATCACAGAAATTTTTTCTCTTTAATGCTCTATAGTGCTCTTGAAAATAATATTTTCTCATGGTTGCTCACCTCTTTTCTGCTAGGTTTGAAATGATGCAATAACTAGGCATTTATAGGGATTTATTCAATTTCCATAATTTAAATCCCTACAACCAATTTTAAGTATTTTAATTTTAAATAACAAAGTGTCACAACTAACATATTTGAATTTAGAATCAAAATAGGGGGACATAGATGCCCTAGGGACTAGTGTCCCAACCCCATTTTTTGAAATTTTAAAATTTGGGGATAAATTATTAAATGGGAGCATTTGTTTAATGCTTGAAAATTGTCGTAAATATTTAATATAAGATGTGGAATGCATAATTTAGGAACTTGAATACTTAATTATGTCCAATATCTTAAAGGGGAGCAAAACATAGTGTGAAATTGTAATGGGTGTCAATTTATGATGCTACATATAGTATATGATAAATAACTAGAATGATAAGTATGATCTGATAACAACCATCCACAAACATATCCTACCTTATAATCACACAAATTTAGAGAATGAAATCTTGAGGACACGATAATATTTAGGCTCTAGGAGCATGTTGGAAATTTAAGAACTACTAATAGGATGAACTAGTATTCATCAAATGATTAGTGTGGTACCAAAAATCAACATGTGGTATCTTCTACAACACATATAAAAGATATCTCAAAGGAGAGGGATATATGCACTAAATAATGACTTCTAAAACACGTCTAAAAGATATCTCAAAGGAGAGGGATGTATGCACTACATAATGATAGTATAAAGAAGTAAGGAAAAATAATAAGGAGAAAAGTGTTGCACTTCTCACAACATGCCCCATTTTTCTTGAAGAAAAATGAGGAATCCTTTTCTTTGTTTTAGTCTTATTTATCTATCTCAACATTTGTTAAAGTCTCCAAACATTTGAAAATGATGTTTGATTTTTATTTTTATTTTTTGAACTTATAAAATTCATTATACCTTAAAAAAGTGATTCATGTTGATTTAAGGTGTCTTGAATGAATCTTTAAGTTATCTATTTAGAAAGGTTACAATTAAGTTGTGAATTTTACATTCAGTATGTATGAATACTCTTACTTTGTCTAGAGGCCCCAATCTCCATATCTTCACCACAAGCCATCAAAGATGTAAGAATGGGTGAAAGTCAGTTTTGCAAAAACTCAACCTTATATTGGATAAAGGTTTGCATCCCTTTGAAATACCCCATAAGCCTTAACTTCCCTACAAAAGAGACAAAACAATGTAAATCATTAGAGGGAGGAGTTTGCAAAAATACACCTCCTAATGGGATTAGATATATGTTGCACCTCCACATCCATATCTAGATATGATATCATTTATAGCAAAGGAAAGTCACAAAAAGGAAGAAAGATATGAAAACTTTGTAAGAAAAGGATGTAAGATGTAGAAATTTGAACATTGGAAACATCCCCAAACATATTTGATTCAAAGTCTTACAAAATCACAAAAAAAAAGCATTCTAAAGGCTTCTCTCCTAGGCACTAATGGTGTTTACCTACAACCTTACAAAATTAATTAATACCCGAATCATCATCAAAATTTTAGTATAAACAAAATATTATTGATTGACTTACCAAATTGTGATCATTTACCAACAATTTGAAGATTTGTAACCTTGGTGATCAAAGGAACTAGAACTAGAGAATTTGACAATAATTTTTTAAAAAAAGGAAGCACAATGAAGCAAAGGATGAGAAAGGAAGAAGAAGGTGATTAAAAAAACAAATTGAAAAAGGTTTTCAAGGTTTCATGATCAATATTAATAACAAATCAAACTGTAAGAGAAATCATGCCCTCGATTTGTTGAGTAAAGAAATAAAAATCACGTTTTTGATTAGAAGAGTTCTTAGGTTGTAAGCACCTTGAAATTTTCAAATTTCAATGTGAAACTGGCATTGGAAAGAATATAAAAGTTGTCAGATTTTGAGTCATTTAGGAAAACCCAAGGTTAAAATGTGAAACACAAAATTAAGGAAAATAATCCATGAAATTCCTAGTCTTTGAGTTAAAAACTATGTCTGAGTGAATGAAAGATCATTTGAAGACCAAGTGATGAGGGTGCAACCTGAGACACAGAAAATAACTCACAAATAGAGAATGATTTTCTTATTAAGAGAATGGAGCTTATTACATGCAGAGGATCTCAAATCCCCAAGTTCTACAACACATGCAAGCTACATAAAGCTATAGAATAACCCTTTCGCGATATGCGAGCTTGTCCCAAAAAAGTTACACAAAAATTAGAAAACCCGCCCATAAATAGAGCTCCTCATTAGTTTGGAGCCAAAACAACATTCAAATTGAGTTTAGGCAGTTTGGCACTGAAAATTTACAACATGAAGTTCAAATTTCAAAAGATCATTTGCAATGGTATCTTCTAGAAAGTGTGCCAACTTCCCGGGGCCATAACTTTTGATCCGGGACTTCGATTAGCGAACCGTTTGAACCGTGGAAAGGTCTTGAAGTCAAGAACGTGCTCAAAATTGCTATGCCAATTTCAAAAAAGTTTCAGGGCCAATCCGGAAGCTCTAAGTGCCTCAAATCCCACTCGGAAGACTTTCAGGTGCAAATCTGGGAAACTAAAACTGCAATATCTTTCAACCAAGGAATATAAAATAAAAACCATCAATTGGGAATTTCATTATGACGAAAAGGGTATCCAAAAATATAAAAACATCTAAAAACTAAGAAACTTGAAAATTAACTATTTTTGGGTGATACAAGATTGCCCTTACACCACTGGATGCTCCTGCATCAGACACCCAGGGTAATTTTGAGAAGTGACCCCGTCACGTCTCAGATGGTTGAGGAAAACCCAATCGGTGAACCGCTGCCTTAGATAGCCAAGATGAATCTTCCACAGGCCTTCCCCTCCATTTCACCAGATATTCTTTATACTGCCTATTTCTAGTACTCCTTCCCACATGACTATCTAAGATTTCCTCAATCTCCTCCTTTTCTGAAGTAGGTGCTGGAACCCCACACTGTTCCATCATTGGTACTTCCTCTGTGCCACCTTCATGATACTCTATCAAATTTGAAATGTTGAACACAGGGGAAATGTTGAATCCATCTGGCAACTCTACCTCATATGCATTCCCTGAATCATGCCTCTTCAAAATTTTACAAGGACTGAACTTCTTCATCTTCAATTTGTTATATGTTCCCACTGGAAACCTTTCTTTCCTCAAGTGGACCATCACTTCATCACCAATCTGAAACTCCTTATACCTCCTCTTCTGATCTGCCTTAGCCTTATATGCATATTCATCTTGTTAATATGTTCTTTTACCTTCTCATGTATATCCTTGATGTGTTCTGCAAAATCTTCAGCTTCAACACTTATTTTCTTCTCTTGGTCCATCTTCCTCAATTTGGAGCTGTTCGGGCTACCTCCATACACAATTTGGAATGGTGATCTACCAATGCTTCTATTAGAATTGTTGTAAGAAAATTCTGCCTGGGGTAAGATCAAGTCCCATCCCTTAGGTTTATCTCCTACCAAACATCTCAGTAGGTTACCCGACTCCTATTAACAACCTCTATCGCCCATTTGTTTGTGGATGGTGTGCAGAACTGAACTTCACTCTGTCTTCAGCTTCTTCCACAAGGTCCTCCAAAAGTATCCCACAAATTTGGTGTCATGATCTGAAACAATACTCTTTGGCAGACATGTAGCCTCACCACCTCTTTGAAGAACAAGTCAGCAATGTGGACTACATTGTGGGTCTTGACATGGAATGAAATGTGCCATCTTTGAAAACCTATCAACCACCACAAAGACTGAATCATTCCCTTGTTGTGTCCTTGGCAAACCAAGAACAAAGTCCATACTTATATCCTCCCATGGCCTCTCTGGTACAGATAAGGGCTGATATAAGCCTGTATTCTGGCTCACTCCTTTAGCCATCTGACATACTCTACAACTTTGTACAAACATCTTCACATCCTGTGACAACTGAAGCCAATAATAATGCTCAGTGATAATGGTAATGGTCTTATCCTGACCAAAATGTCCTGTCATTCCTCCGCTATGCTTCTCCTTTATCCGGTTCTCCCTCATGGAACTCCTCGGGATACACAATTGACTTCCCTTAAACAACATGCCATCCTAGATTATGAAATCCAGCCACCTTGTTCTGTCCACTCTAATAGGTTCCTTGCAAGCTTTCCAAGCCTCTGCAAAATCATTATCTTCTGCATACAGTGTCTTGAGTTCATTGAACCCAACCACTTCAATTTGTATCTTTGTCATCAATGTATGCCTCCTACTTAAGGTATCTACAACCCTATTTGAATTCCCACTCCTATGTTTCAAAACAAAGGTATAACTCTGCAAAAACTCTACCCATTTCATATGCCTCTGATTTAATTTTCCCTCACTATTTAGGTACTACAAAGCCTGATGATCAGTAGATAGAAAAATTCCTTCAGAAACAAATAATGTATCCATTTCTTTAATGCTTGAACTATTGCATAAAATTCCTGATCATATACAAAATACTTTCTCTTAGCATCATTTAACTTCTCACTGAAATAGGCAATGGGCTTACCTTTTTGGCTCAACACTGCTCCAATGGCACAACCACTAGCATCACAATCCACCTGAAACACCTTGTTGAAATCTAGTAGGGCTAGAACAGGTTGCTCTGTCACCTTCTGCTTCAATAGTTCAAAAATTTTTGCTGCTCCAATGCTCCACTTGAATTCTTTTCTATCCCCTCTCATTGTTTCAGTCAGGGGTCCACAAATACTACTGAAGTTTCTAATGAACTTTCTATAAAAACTAGCCAAACCATGGAAAGATCTCACCTCGGTAGTAGTTCTTTGGGTAGGCCATTCCATAATAGCCTTCACCTTCTCTGGGTCCATCTTGAGACCTTCTGCTGAGACAACAAACCCCAAGTACACTAAATCCCTCTTCACAAAACTGCACTTCTTCAGATTAATCAACAGTTTCTCTTCTCTTAACTTCTCAAAGGCTCTCCAAATATGCATCAGATGCTCATCCAACGTCTTATTGAAAATCAAAACATCATCTAAATACACAATAACAAAACTTCCCAGAAATTCTTTTAGTACCTCGTTCATGAGCCGCATGAATGTGTTTGGTGCATTGGTTAGCCCAAACGGCATGACTAACCACTCATACAGGCCCTCTTTGGTCTTGAAGGTAGTCTTCCATTCATCTCCCTCTTGAATCCGGATCTGTTGATATCCACTCTTCAGATCAATCTTTGTGAAGTCTGAGCTCCAATCAAACAGTCCATCAGGTCATCCATCCTTGGCAGGGAAATCTGTACTTGATTGTTATCTTGTTTATGGCTCGGGAATTTGTACACATCCTCCATTCCCCATCCTTCTTTGGTGCTAGTACTGCAGGTACTGCACATGGACTCAAACTCTCCCGTATCAAACCCTTTCTCAACAACTCTTGAACTTGTCTGTTCAACTCCTCATTTTCTACTGGAGTCATTCTATGAGCAGCATTATTTGGCAAATTGGCTCCAGGAATCAAGTCAATCTGATGACTGATCTTCCTTATTGACGGTAAACCCTTAGGTACATTATCAGAAACAATATCTTGAAACTCATCCAACATCCCACAAACTTCTTCTGAAACCTTCTCACTATCCTCATTACTCACTCTAGGAATCAATACATAACACACACGCTCATGCTTCATACCTTCTAAAAACTTTCTTCCATCTACATAACAAATTCTAGCACTACTACATACCTTTTCTTCGGTCTCCTTTAGGGGTTTCAACTTGTGACGAACCCCATCCTTTGTCAAGGAATAAGTATTGCGTGGCCATCATGTATAGTTCGCCTATCGAACTGCAACGACCTCCCCAACAACATGTGACATGCATCCATGGGGATGATATCATAGAGTACCTCATCATGGTAGCTCCCGATCTTGAACTTTACTAGGCACTGCTCATTGACCAAAACTTTATGGTCTTTCTACAACCAGGAAATCCGATATGGGTGTGAGTGCCTTTCCCTCTTTAGTTTCAACTTTGTGACCATCTCCTCTGACACCAGATTATCAGTGCTCACACCATCAATAATGACATCACAACATTTTCCTTCACACTTGCACCTTGTGTGAAAAAGATTCTTCCTCTATTCTAGTTCATTTTCTTCAGTCACTAGGGCTCTCCTAATCACGAGGGTTTCTCCCCTTTCAGCATCATCTGAATGTTCAGATTGGGCCTCCTCATCTGCATGTGCAACCCTTCCATGACCTTCTATTCTTTTGTCTGCCCTTCCTTAGTGTTGTGGACATTCATAGGCTCGATGCCCTTCTTCACCACATTGGAAACACGTTCCTCTGAAACCACCTCTTGCAGATCCTTGTCTATATCTCCCTCATCCTCTACCTGTTTGATCACCATTATTTTGATCATGAGGGCGGTAGAAGTTGGCATTCCTTTGGCTTCGGCTGGTACCTACATCTTCACTTTTCTTTTCATCATTTTGGCTTCCTGAAGGTCTTCCATTACCCCTTCTACTTTAACCTCCTCGTCCTTTTTGCTTGCCATCAAATCTTTTGTTTAGCTTCTCTTCCACCTTTAGAGCAAACTAATACACATCCTCAATGGTGGTCATCCTAACTAGGCTTAACTCCTCCTGGATGCTTGGTCATAACCCATTAAGATATCGGGCTACCTTCTCCTTATTGGCCTCTGTGTGACCCGTTCTGATGATTATCTTATGAAAATATTCAGTATATTCTTTCAAAGATCTGCTTCCTTGCTTCAACCCTTGCAATTTATTTAACAGATCTAACTCGTAGTCCACTGGTATGAACTACTTCTTCAGTTTCTCTACCATGCAATCCCATCTGGTGATCTTGACTTTTCCTCTTCGATTTCTTTCCAACTGGACCTCTTTCCACCAAATACTAGCATGGCCCTTCAGCTTCATTTTTGCAAAATTAACCCGATCTGGGTCCTCTATTTCCTCATACTCAAAATATTCTTCTAGCTCGTTGATCCAATCGATCAACTCTTCCGGGTTGAGACTTCCAGAATAACTAGGGACTTCTACTCTGGGTCTTTTCCCGATCTTTGAAATAGCCCTTATTAGCCGCATTTGGTCTTGATCAATTACTTCTTCTTTCTCTTCTACCTCTGAACCTTCTTCCTCTCCTTCATCCTCACTTTCCTCCCTCAGGTTTAACCCTCTTCTCAATTTCTCTTGTAATGCATCAACTTGTCTCTGGAGAGCTGCCAGTGCATCTCTTCCAATAGCATCTCTGCCACCTCGACCATGTCTGTCACCACCACGCCTACCAGGCATCACTCTTGGAGGCATCTTTCTTGACCTCGACCCACAACCACGGTCCTAGTGTGAACTGCGTCACGATCGGCGATCTATCCACACGCTTAAGAAAAACCCGCTCTGATACCACTTGATGAGGGTGCAACCCGAGACACAAAAAATAACTCACAAACAGAGAATGATTTTCTTATTCAGAGAATGGAGCTTCTTACATGCAGAGGATCTCAAATCCCCAAGTTCTACAACACATGCAAGCTACAGAAAGCTATAGAATAACCCTTTCACGATATGCGAGCTTGTCCCCAAAAAGTTACCCAAAAATTAGAAAACCCACCCATAAATAGAGCTCCTCATTAGTTTGGAGCCAAAACAACATTCAAATTGAGTTTAGGCAGTTTGGCGCTGAAAATTTACAACATGAAGTTCAAATTTCAAAAGAGCATTTGCAATGGTATCTTCTAGAAAGTACGCCAACTTCTCGGGGCCATAACTTTTGATCTGGGACTCCAATTCGCAAACCATTTGAACCGTTGGAAAGGTCTCGAAGTCAAGAACGTGCTCAAAATTGTGACGCCAATTTTAGCAAGTTTTGGGGCTGATCCGGAAGCTCTAAGTGCCTCAAATCCCACTCGGAAGATTTTCAGGTGCAAATCTGGGAAACTAAAACTGCAATATCTTTCAACCCAGGAACAGAAAATAAAAATCATAAATTGGGAATTTCATTATGACAATAAGGGTATCCAAAAATGTAAAAACATATAAAAACTGAGAAACTTAAAAATTAGCTATTTTTGGGTGATGCAAGATTGCCCTTACACCACTGGATGCTCCTGCATCAGACACCCAGGGTAATTTTGAGAAGTGACCCCGTCACGTCTCAGATGGTTGAGGAAAAACCAACTGGTGAACCACTTCCTTAGATAGCCAGGATGAATCTTCCATAGGCATTCCCCTCCATTTCACCATATATTCTTCATACTGTCTGTTTCTGGTACTCCTTCCCACACGACTATCTAAGATTTCCTCAATCTCCTCCTTTTCTGAAATAGGTGTTGGAATCCCACACAATTCCATCATTGGTACTTCCTCTGTGCCACCTTCATGATACTCTATCAAATCTAAAATATTGAACATAGGGGAAATGTTGAATCCATCTAGAAACTCTACCTCATATGCATTCCCTGAATCATGCCTCTCCAAAATTTTATAGGGACCGAACTTCTTCATCTTCAATTTGTTATATGTTCCCACTGGAAACGTTTCTTTCCTCAAGTGGACCATCACTTCATCACCAATCTGAAACTCCTTATACCTCCTCTTCTGATCTGCCTTAACCTTATAATGCCTATTCATCTTGTTAATATGTTCTCTTACCTTCTCATGTATATCCTTGATGTGTTCTGCAAAATCTTCGGCTTCAGCACTTATTTTCTTCTCTTGGTCCATCTTCCTTAGTTCTGGAGTTGTTCTGGGGCTATCTCCATACACAATTTGGAATGGTGATCTCCCAGTGCTTCTGTTGATAGAATTGTTGTAAGAAAATTCTACCTGGGGTAAGATCAAGTCCCATCCCTTAGGTTTATCTCCTACCAAACATCTTAGTAGGTTACCCAGACTCCTATTAACAACCTCTGTCTACCCATCTATTTGTGGATGGTGTGCAGAACTAAACTTCAGCTCTATCTTCAGCATCTTCCACAAGGTCCTCCAAAAGTATCTTACAAATTTGGTATCACGATCTGAAAAAATACTCTTTGGCAGACCATGTAGCCTCACCACCTCTTTGAAGAACAAGTCAGCAATGTGGATTGCATCGTGGGTCTTTTGACATGGAATGAAATGTGCCATCTTCGAAAACCTATCAACCACCACAAAGACTGAATCATTCCCTCGTGTCCTTAGTAAACCAATAACAAAGTCCATACTTATATCCTCCCATGGCCTCTCTGGTACAGGTAAGGGCTGATATAAGTTTGTATTTTGGCTCACTCCTTTAGCCATCTGACATACTCTACAGCTTTGTACAATCATCTTCACATCCTGTGACAACTGAAGCCAATAATAATGCTCACTGATAATGGCAATGGTCTTATCCCGACTAAAATGTCCTACCATTCCTCCACTATGCTTCTCCTTTATCCGGTTCACGCTCATGGAACTCCTCGGGATACACAATTGACTTCCCTTAAATAATATGCCATCCTAGATTATGAAATCCAGCCACCTTGTCCTGTCCACTATAACAGGTTCCTTGCAATCTTTCCAAGCCTCTGCACAATTAGGATCTTTTACATATAGTGTCTTGAGTTCATTGAACCCAACCACTTCAATCTGCATCTTTGTCATCAATGTATGCCTCCTACTTAAGGCATCTGCAACTCTATTTGACTTCCCACTCCTATGTTTCAAAACAAAGGAATAACTCTGTAAAAACTCTACCCATTTCATATGCCTCTGATTTAATTTCCCTGACTATTTAGGTATTGCAAGGCCTGATGATCAGTATATAGAACAAATTCCTTCAGCAACAAATAATGTCTCCATTTCTTTAATGCTTGAACTATTGCATAAAATTCCTGATCATATATAGAATACTTTCTCTTGGTATCATTTAACTTTTCACTTAAATAGGCAATGGGCTTACCCTCTTGGCTCAACACTGCTCCAATGGCACAACCACTAGCATCACAATCCACCTTAAACACCTTGTTGAAATTTGGGAGAGCTAGAACAGGTTGCTCTGTCACCTTCTACTTCAATAGTTCAAAACTTTTTGCTGCTCCAATGCTCCACTTGAATTATTTTCTATCCCCTCTCATTATTTCAGTCAGGGGTCCACAAATACTACTGAAGTTTCTAATGAACTTTCTATAAAAACTAGCCAAACCATGGAAAGATCTCACCTCGTAGCGTTCTTGGGGTAGGCCATTCCATAATAGCCTTCACCTTCTCTGGGTCCATCTTGAGACCTTCTGCTGAGACAACAAACCCCAAGTACACTAACTCCCTCTTCACAAAACTGCACTTCTTCAGATTAATCAATAGTTTATCTTCTCTTAACTTCTCAAAGGCTCTCCAAATATGCATCAGATGCTCATCCAATGTCTTACTAAAAATCAAAATATCATATAAATATACAATAACAAAACTTCACAAAAATTCTTTTAGTACCTCGTTCATGAGCTGCATGAATGTGCTTGGTGCGTTGGTTAGCCCAAATGACATGACTAACCACTCATACAGGCCCTCTTTGGTCTTGAAGGTAGTCTTCCATTCATCTCCCTCTCAAATTGGGATCTGGTGATATCCACTCTTCAGATTAATCTTTGTGAAGTACTGAGCTCCACTCAAACAGTCCATCAGGTCATCCATCCTTGGCAGAGGAAATATATACTTGATTGTTATTTTGTTTATGGCTCGGGAATCTATACACATCCTCCACTCCCCATCCTTCTTTGGTGCTAGTACTGCAGGTACTGCACATGGACTCAAACTCTCCCGTATCAAACCCTTTCTCAACAACTCTTGAACTTATCTGTTCAACTCCTCATTTTTTGCTGGAGTCATTCTATGAGCTGCCTTATTTGGAAAACTGGCTCCAGGAATCAAGTCAATCTGATGACTGATCTTCCCTTATTGACGGTAAACCCTCTGGTACATTATCAGAAACAATATCTTGAAACTCATCCAACATCCCACAAACTTCTTCTAAAACCTTCTCACTATCCTTATTACTCACTTTAGGAATCAATGCATAACACACATGCTCATGCTTCATACCTTCTAAAAATTTTCTTCCATGTACATAACAAATTCTAGCACTACTACATACCTTTTCTTCGGTCTCCTTTAGGGGTTTCAACTTGTGATGAACCCCATCCTTTGTCAAGAAATAAGTGTTTGCATGGCCATCTTGTATGGCTCGCCTATCGAACTGCCACGACCTCCCCAACAACATGTGACATACATCCATGGGGATGATATCACAAAGTACCTCATCATGGTAGCTCCCGATCTTGAACTTTACTAGGCACTGCTCATTGACTAAAACTTTGTGGTCTTTCTGCAACTAGGCAATCCGATATGGGTGTGGGTGCCTTTCCCTCTTTAGTTTCAACTTTGTGACCATCTCCTCTAACACCAGATTATCAGTTCTCCCACCGTCAATAATGACATCACAACATTTTCCTTCACACTTGCACCTTGTGCGAAACAGATTCTTCCTCTATTCTAGTTCCTTTTCTTTAGTCACTAGGGCTCTCCTAATCACGAGGGTTTCTCCCCCTTCAGCATCATTTGAATGTTCAGATTGGGCCTCCTCATCTGCATGCACAACCCTTCCATGACCTTCTAGCCTTTTGTCTACCCTTCCTTGGTGTTGTGGACATTCTTAGGCTCGATGCCCTTCTTCACCACATTGGAAACACGTTCCTCTGAAACCACCTCTTGCAGATCCTTGTCCATATCTCCCTTGTCCTCTACCTTTTTGATCACCACTATTTTGATCATGAGGGTGGTAGAAGTTGTCATTCCTTTGGCTTCGGCTGGTACCCACATCTTCACTTTTCTTTTCATCATCATTTCGGCTTCCTAAAGGTCTTCCATTGCCCCTTCCGCTTTGACCTCCTCGTCCTTTTTGCTTGCCATCAAATCCTTTGTTTAGCTTCTCTTCCACCTTTAGAGCAAACTGATACACATCCTCAATGGTGGTCATTCTGACTAGGATTAACTCCTCCTGAATGCTTGGTCATAACCCATTAAGATATTGTGCTACCATCTCCTTTTTGGCCTCTATGTGACCCATTCTGATGATTATCTTGTGAAAATATTTAGTATATTCTTTCACAGATCTGCTTCCTTGCTTCAACCCTTGCAATTTCTTCAACAGATCTAACTCGTAGTCCACCGGGAACGCTTTTTTTCTACCATGTGATCCCATCTGGTGATCTTGACTTTTCCTCTTTGATTTCTTTCCAACTGGACCTCTTTCCACCAAATACTGGCATGGCCCTTCAGCTTCATTTTTGCAAACTTAACCCGATTTGGGTCTTCTATTTCCTCATACTCAAAATATTCTTCTAGCTCGTTGATCCAATCAATCAACTCTTCTGGGTTCAGACTTCCAGAATAACTAGGGACTTCTGCTCTAGGTCTTTTCTTGATCTTTGAAATGGCCCTTATTAGCCGCATTTGGTCTTTATCAATTGCTTCTTCTTCCTCTCTTTCATCCTCACTTTCCTCCCTTAGGTTTAACCCTCTTCTCAATTGCTCTTGTAATGCATCAACCTGTCTCTGGAGAGCTGCCAGTGCATCTCTTCCAGCAGCATCTCTGCCGCCTCGACCACCTCTAGCACCACCACGCCTACCAAGCATCACTCTTGGAGGCATCTTTCTTGACCTCGACCCACAACCATGGTCCTAGTGTAAACTGCCTCACGATCGGCGATCTATCCACACGCTCAAGAAAAACCCGCTCTGATACCACTTGATGAGGGTGCAACCTGAGACACAAAAAATAACTCACAAATAGAGAATGATTTTCTTATTCAGAGAATGGAGCTTCTTACATGCAGAGGATCTCAAATCTCCAAGTTCTACAACACATGCAAGCTACAGAAAGCTACAGAATAACCCTTTCGCGATATGCGAGCTTGTCCCCAAAAAGTTACCCAAAAATTAGAAAACCCACCCATAAATAGAGCTCCTCATTATTTTGGAGCCAAAACAACATTCAAATTGAGTTTAGGCGGTTTGGTGCCAAAAATTTACAACATGAAGTTCAAATTTCAAAAGAGCATTTGCAATAGTATCTTCTAGAAAGTGCACCAACTTCCCGGGGCCATAACTTTTGATTTGGGACTCCAATTCATGAAACGTTTGAACCGTTGGAAATGTCTCAAAGTCAAGAACATGCTCAAAATAGCTACACCAATTTAACAAGTTTTGGGGCTGATCTAGAAGCTCTAAGTGCCTCAAATCCCACTCAGAAGATTTTCAGGTGCAAATCTAGGAAACTAAAACTACAATATCTTTCAACCCATGAACAGAAAATAAAAACCATAAATTGGGAATTTTATTATGACGAAAAGGGTATCCAAAAATGTAAAAACATCTAAAAACTGAGAAACTTGAATATTAACTATTTTTGGGTGATGCAAGATTGCCCTTACACCACTAGATGCTCCTGCATCACCAAGGATTCCATAAATGATGCCCTAGTTACGGTTGAAAACTAAAAAAAAGAGAAAATAAGTTTCATTTATGCTCAGCAGTCAAAATATATCCCTTTCGAATTGAATTTCTACAGATCCCACACTAGGAAACTTCCAGATTTCCTTCTTGGATATTGTCTTAATTTATAATTGCACTGAAGAAAAAAAAAAGCACACAGAGTTGCTGCTCTATTTTCTCAAAACAAAGGAATACAAATGCATAATAAACTTGGAGACATGCAACTTTGATTTCTATTAAATAAGTTGGAAATGGAAATATATGAAGGATTAAACATAAACTACTGAAAGTTAAATCTAAGCTATGAACTTCAATCTGCTGGGAGCAAACAAATGTTCAACCAAGTTCAGATAATTTCAAGAGCTACTAGGAGCTCACTAAGCTAAGCTACACAAAGCTCTTCAGGAGAACTCTCTACTCACACACAAAACAAACAGCTGCTATCATTCAGGATCTTTCAGAAGCTCGCCTAGAAAAAACATTCTCTATCTACAGACTGTTGTTGCACAGAAAATTCTTCTTCCAACTGACTCTTGTCAACTAACTGACTAAAATTGCCTTCATTTTTTTTTCTTTCACTCATTCCCTCTCAATTTTGAAATCACCTAGCAGCATTGAATTGGAATTCAAAAATTCCTAACTTCATTTACTTCTTTTGCAGTCTTTAGGTTCTCGTCAGGAGCAAGTGGGAAAGGCATCCCCGAAACAATCTTCTAGTTGTAGGTATTGAATTCTCATAATAGGTAGGTGGATGGGAAGAGGCTCAGGAGAATTTAATTTTCCAACACTCCCCCTTGATCCTAAACTAACAAATAGGACCAAATCTAATCCAAATCAACAACACCCAAACTAGTTCTCAGGCACTTGAAACTGTCCTTGCTCAAAGACTTGGTGAATATATCTACTAGTTGCTGCTCAGAGTTGCAAAATGCCATTTTAATTTCACCATTCTCAACCAATTCTCTGATAAAATGATACCTGATTTTGATGTGCTTTCTTCTTTCATGGCACACAAGATTTTTCATCAAGGTTATCGATGAAACATTTTCATAGAAAATTATTGTTCCGACCTCTTGTTCTTCTCTCAAATTTTCCAAGATTCTTCTTAGCCAAATAGCTTGAAATTCTGCTGCATTTGTTGCTATATACTCAACCTCTGTTGTAGATAGGGAAATGATAGGTTGCTTCTTGGAAGACAATGAGATGACTCCTGAACCCAAATGAAATGCATAGCCCGATGAACTCTTCCTATCATCCAAACTTCCTTCCCAATCATTGTCTGTGTATCCAAACAACCCCAACTCATTTGTTGTTGTGTACAAAATTCCATATCCTTTGGTGCCATTCACATACCTCAAGATTCTTTTACCTGCTTGCCAATGGGTGTCTCATGGAGTCTCCATAAACCTAGAAATAAGATTCACACTGTGCATTATATCAGGCCTAGTTGTTGTTAAGTACATTAAGCTTCCAACCAAACTCTTAAACATGGTTGGATCCACATTGTTGCTACAATATTCTTCGCTCAACTTTAGACCTATGGCTGTTGGAGTTGGGGCAGGCTTGCTTTCAAGCATTCTAAATCTCTTCAAGATCTCATTTGCATATTTTTCTTAAGAGATGAATATACCATCATGCATTTGTTTTACTTATATGCCTAGAAAATATCTCAAGAGACCTAAATATATCATTTCAAACTCTCTTTTCATGGCCCCTTTAAAATCAGCAGTGAGAAAATCATCATCTCAGGTGAAAACTAAATCATCAACATATAAGACAATTATCAAAACCTTACCATTTGTTGCCTTGATATAAAGAGTGGGATCACCATCACTTTTGCTAAAGTCATTGCTCATCAAATATGAGTCAATCATGTTGTACCATGCCCATGGAGCTTGCTGCAACCCATAAAGATCCTTCTTCAACCTATACACCTTGTTTTCTTGACCTGAAACTTCATATCTGAATGGTTGCTCCACATAAACCTCTTCTTTTAACACTCCATTAAGGAAGGAAAACTTCACATCTATTTGAAATACCTTCCACATGTGTTGGGAAACTACCTGTATGGTTTCCATCCTTGCAACAGGAGAAAATATCCCATTATAATCTCTCTCAAACTGTTGTTTGTACCCCTTGACAACTAATCTTTCCTTATGTCGATCTATCCTTCCTTCGACATTGCATTTGGTCTTGTAGACCCATTTCACCCCAATAACTTGCATGTTGGGAGGAAAATATGTTAAATCCCATGTGTTGTTCATCTCTAGTGCATCTATCTCCTCATCCATGGCCTCACACCATTTCTCCTCTTTCACAGCTTCTTCAAAATAAACTAGATCACCATGAGAAAATAATGCAAAATTCACACTCTCATCAAATTCTTCATCATACCTTTCATTTTGGTAGATCTCCCTTAGACTCTTGGTCTTCTTTGGCATTAGGGAGGTGAGAGGTGGTTCTAAACTTTCATTGTTGCTGCTAATGTGCTGAACAAGAAGGTTCAAGAGTTGTCAGGAGCTTTCAAGAGCTCTACCGACAATTTCAAGATCTCTCAAGAGCTCTTCAAAAGTCAATCTTCTAGAGCTTTCAAGAGCTAATCTTCTAACTATCTTAGGTTGCTTTCCTTTTTGTCTACTCACTTCAAGAGCTTTCAGAGTCTCTTCAGGAGATCTTTGAAAAACTTCAGGAGCTCATTCGGAGCTCATTCCATCCAAATCCCTGGATGCCTATGATAGTCTTCCTGGCTGTCTACCAACTTCAGGAACCCTTAGGGACCTTTCAGGAGCTCGACTAGTACATTCAAGAGCCAATTCTCTGGCTGACTATGATAGTCTGCCTGACTATCTTGCTAACTGTCTTTCAGCTTCAAGAGCTATCAAGAGTCATCGAGAGCTTTCAGGAGCTCTTCAGGAGCTCATCCAACACTTTTAGGACCATCTGCAAACTCATCTTCCTGTACTTCATGTTATATTTTTTCTTCTTCAAGAGCTATCAGGAGTGGTTATGTGCTGTCAGAATCTACCACTCCATCCCATGACTTGTCTTCTAGGAACTCCACGTCCCTACTAATGACTATCTTTTTGGTGACAGGATTGTATAGCTAATAAGCTTTGGACTCTTCACTGTAGCCTGTGAAAATGCATTTTTCACCCTTTTCATCCAATTTCTACCTCTTTTCCTTAGGCCCATGTACATATGCTACACACCCGAACACTCTCAAGTGCTCAACTGTCCACTTGTGTCTTGTCCATGCCTCTTGAGGTATCTTGTCACGAACCACCTTTTTTGGACTTCTATTTATCAAATAAATAACTATTGCTACAATCTCTCCCCAATATTCAGTCAAGAGTCATTTTTCTTTCATCATGCTCCTTTCCATATCTACGATGTTCTGATTCTTTCTTTTAGCCAATCTATTTTTCTGAGTATAACTAGTTGTTAGCTCCTTCTTAATGCCATTTTTCTTGCAAAAATTTACAAACAAATTAGAGGTATACTCTCCTCCTCGGTCGACCTTAGGACCTTGATAGAATGTGCACTCTCCTTTTCATCCCGGGCCTTAAACAACAAGAACTTATCAAAAGCTTCAGATTTATGTTGTAAAAAATAGACCCATGTCTTACGGCTATAATCATCAATAAAGGTCATAGAAAATATATTCTTACCAACAAAAATGATTTGCATAGGACCTACCAAATCCATATGCACCAGCTCCAATGGTGCTCTTTCCCTTGTAGAGTTTCCTGATTGAAAGGGCTTCCTATGTTGCTTTCCCAAAATGCAAGTCTTACATCTAACATTAGGCTCTACTATCCTTGGAAAACCATCAATCATTTTATTCTTGGACAAAAGACTCAAACTAGCGTAGCCTAAATGTCCATACTTGAGATGCCATAGCTTGGAGGGATCTTGAATGGTGCTTATGAGTGCTACTTGATGTACTATTGTACATTCTCCATTCTTGATAGGTGCAACAATGGACAAAGATGAGAAACATGTCTCAATCTTCAATGGAAACATTTGGTTCTTTGTCATTTGGACCATTACAAACACCTTTGTCCTCTCATTCTTGTCATAAATGATGCATTGACCCTTCTCCATCAGCACTTTGTATCCATTTTGGATCAGCTAACCAATACTCATGACATTGTACTTTAACCTAGGAGTAAGAAATACATTATGTATCTCCTTCTTCTCACCTTGCTTGTTGTGGATCATAATAGATCCTCTTCCAACAATAGGAACTACTCCATTGTTCCCCATTTTAATTTTAGACTAAACATTTTTATCAATGAAAGAAAAAATACTTTCATAACAACTCATGTGGTTGCTGCAACCGCTATCTAAATACCAAACTTCAGGGCTGCCTTCTTCACCAATGTTGCACATGATGAAGGTTGTGGACTGGTTTCCTTTAGCCACATTTGCACTCTATTTTGACTGATCTCTTTTCTTGGTCCAACATTCACTCGCATAATTCCCGAACTTATGACAGTAGTAGCATTCAACATTACTCTTGTCATTCTTCATATTTGAACTGTTGTTCTTCTTTCCTCTTCGAGAGCTAGTATGAGAGTTGCTCGCTCCTTCTTGGTTGTTTGCTCATGCTAAACTTTCTTCTCTAGTATTACCACGTCCAAATATCCCTCTACCACGTTTGGACCTGTTTCTACCTCTCCCCCTTCCTCTTGCATTCGACTGAGCTTTAAAAGCTTGCTCTTGGGAGGAACTTGCAGACCTCTTTAGGTGTTGCTCATGGGTTTGCAAAGAACCAATCAGCTCATCAACAAACAACATTTTGAGATCCTTTGCCTCTTCAAAAGCAATCACCACTACAACAAATTTCGTGTGTAAGCTCCTAAGGACTTTCTCCACAATCCTCTAATCATCAATGATCTTAGCACTCACTCTCAACTGGTTTATTAAACCTGAGAATCTTGTGTGGAAAACAAAAATAGACTCATTGTCCTTCATTTCAAGAGTCTCAAACTCTCTTAAAAGCATCTGAAGCTTCACCAATTTGACCTTTTCAATCCCTTTGTAACAGGTTTGGAGGATTTTCCAAGCTTCCTTTGCATAGTTAGCTACTACTATTATGGGAAAAATGGCCTCTGTCAAGGTTGCTTCTATCAAACTCAATGCCTTAGCATCTTTCCTCCTCAACTCCTTTAACTGGTTCTTCTGCTTGTTTGTGAGCATAATATATGCTGCTAGGTCAGTTACATCATTGAATTGATTGACCACAAACTCCCACAAATCATTGGCAACCATAATGGTCTTCATCTTCTTCACCCAAACACCATAGTTATGTCCATTAAAGGATGGTGGTTGCTACTAGCTCTTTCATCCATCTCTAACCATGTCTCCTACATAGAAAAAACTCAATACCCAGAAAAAAATGCCCTAACTCACAAGGAAATGGGGCCTATGGCTCTGATACCATGTCTTAATTTTTGATTGAACAAACACAAAGTTGTTGCTCCATTTCCTCAAAACAAAGAATACAAATGCAGAATAAACTTGGAGACATGCAACTTTGATTTCTATTAAATAGGTTGGAAATGAAAACACATGAAGGATTAAACATAAACTACTAAAAGTTAAATCTAAGCTATGAACTTCAATTTGCTAGGAGCAAACAACTGCTCAACCAAGTTTAGATAATTTTAGGAGCTACTAGGAGCTCACAGAGCTGAGCTACACAGAGCTCTTCAGGAGCACTCTTTTCTCACACACAAAACAAATAGCTATTGTTGTTCAGGAGCTTTTATAAGCTCACACAGAACAACATTCTCTATCTACATATTGTTGCTATATAGAAAATTCTTCTTCGAATTGACTCTTGTCAACTAACTAACTAAAACTGCCTTCATTCTTTTTTTCTTTCACTCATTCCCTCTCAATTTTGAAATCACCTAGGAGCATTGAATTGGAATTCAAAAATTCCTAACTTCATTTACTTCTTCTGCAATCTTTAGGTTCCCGTCAGGAGCAAGTGGGAAAGGCAATCCCCAAAACAATCTTCCTACTGCAGGTATCGAATGCTCCTGATAGGTAGGTGGATGGGAAGAGGCTCAAGAGAATTTAATTTTCAAACAAATATGGACATTTTTAAAGTGATACATCCTATATCCACTTCTGGGAATGTTTTTTCCAAAAGGCTGATGAATTTAGAAGAAGACAAAGAACAAGCTTGGAGATTTCACGTGGAATAGGATTCCAAATGAGGAAATTTTGAAAATTCATATAATTATCCATGGTTGGATGTAATAAGAATTCTTGCATCATGATTAAATGATAAATTTTAGAATGTTCAAAATATATAGCAGGTGTTGAACATGACATCTTCACAAAACTCCAAATTTGGTACCAATTTTGTGAACTAAAAATTAATAATACAATTTAAAGGAAAGAAACCTATTATATCTAGCCCCACTCACCATTTATACATCCAAATGGCATATTGGTTCCCACATTGTCTTGAAACTAAAATTGCAGAAAAAGGAAATAGATGTAGAAATACAAACTATCCATTATCCACATCCACTTCTGGATTGATTTCCTACAACCTTTGTCAACTCAAAATTAAAAATAAATTTCAAAGGAAAAAGATGAAATAATTTTTCCTCTTGAATTGTCTTGAAATTGAAATTGTTAGAAAAGATAATGGATGTAGACATTCTAACTATCAAGTATCCACATCCACTTCTAGATTGATTTCTTGCAAATTATCAAAATTGTCATACATAAAAGGAATGTAGAATGTTACTACCCAACTAGACAATGTAAGAACTTCATACCACCCATCTTGTATCCACTTCCAGTTTAGTTTCCCACAAGTTTAATTCCTTAATTTTTAACTTATTTATATGACCTATAACCCTCAATGTCCTAATACATGGAATTTCCTTGCAAGGTAATATGACATGAAATTGTTAGAAATGAATACTGGGATATAGCTCTATAATAATATATGTTTTCTTCATACCTTTCAAGTATTTATTTCTTCCATAACCAAACAAATGAAGTATGAATTTAAGGGGGTGACCCCTACCTTAAAAATCATCAATTGTGCTAACTCCACCAACTCCTATTATTCCACAATCATCTCAAGCAATGAAAAAAGCATGACCATCTAGATTAATTACTCTCACTAGTTCTTTGATGGGGTCAATTCAATTTTTTCTCCACCTTTTGTGCCTGGCATTGATAGGATTGGTATAGAAATGGAAGAGAAAGATATGTGCCAAGGACAAGTAGATCTCAAGATGATCTTAAAGAGGAAGAAATAATTATAAAAAATAATCAAGATGATAAAACATTAAATGAAGTAGGTAAAAATATAATTGACATCTCCACATCATTATTCAATGCCCAAAAGAGAATTGATGAATTGACTAATATAATATAAAGGGTTAGTTATATTAATGGAAGAGATATAAACAAATTTGACAACTCATGATACTTTACTTCTTATAGCCTCATTTGTAAAGGAAAGTATTAATCATCAAGTTCATCAAAACCTAGCTAAAGTGACACTAAAACAAATTGTTGTATAAGAGAAAAGATAAATTTAGTATTACACAAAATATTATAGGAAGTACGATCTATTGTAGTATATAAGCATGATACCTTTACAACACATTTAGATAAGAGTGTAGAGCAGGTGTCAATTGATAAAGTCGAGGGAATTTTCATATTATAATAGGATATAATGAAAAGAACAAGTAAATATATCCAATCAAATTCCATAGGGTACTTCAATTCCTAGATAGTTGGATGTAAATATTTAGATGTGGTCTCAAATAATTGTCTTTTCTATTTATCTTCAAAGTATATTAGGTAAAATAGAAACTCCCAAACTCAAGAATAAAGCTAGGGTCTTATATGCCATCTCCAAGGATGCATCTAGATCTAGAATTATAGAGATTGTTACTCCATCATTATACAAGGATGATAGAGATCTAGGAACTAAATATTATAAAATTACAACAATCAATATAAGTCAGAGTACATGGTACTAGGAAATTGATAAAATTTAATATTTTGTATCAACAATGGTCACAAGGATGCAAAAGGATAAAAATAATAAACAAGAACTAAAAATACAAATCTTAGAACTAAAAAACTATATAAAGAAACTAGTTGCATCCCTACAAGCTATTGATAGTACTATTTCTACTCTCACCCTTATATCTTAGCAAGAAGCATTATCATTGGAAAAAATAAAAAAATGGTTCAAAGTAACTAAAGAATGGCTTAGTGAGATCATTGAAGTAGGAATAAAAGTAATTGAACAATATTTTAATTCATGGAATGATGTGAAGGTCTTGCAAGATAGGATGGAAAAATTAAGAGATGAATTCAAAGAAAAGAAAGAACAAAATGAGCGAGATATTCCTATGTTGTTGACTATCAAGATATTGGATGACTAGATTTTGATAGAATAAAATAAATTGGATCATCAAATAATTTTTGAAATAATAAAGTGGATAGAGACCATAATGATGGAAGATTATTTAATCAAAGAATTTTTGGAGGACTTTCTGGAGGAGTTAAAGAGGACATGTGCTTCCTAGGGAGGGTGGAATTGTTCTTGTCAATTTTATTTTATGAAGATACAATATTGTAAGTTGAGTAAGCATACCCAATTCAATATGAATACTACCATGGATTCTCTTGTCTAGCAACTACAAGTCAATTAAAGAGGATAGGTTTCCTAGGGAGGGTGGGATTGTTCATTTCATGTTGGTTCCCTAAAGATAAAGTATTCTTGGTTGAGTACATATCCAATTCCATAAGAATGTTATCATGAAGTCTTATTTATTCCAATGTCAACTTCGTTAGAGATTATATATTTCCTAGGGAGCGTGGGATTGTCCATGGCAATTAGTTTTCTCCTAAATAAAGGATTTCTAATTGTGAAAGAAGGTCAAGTTTGGAAGAAATAGTATTTTCTCAAAAATTTATAGGATATTATGAGAACTTGTAAAGAATTACAACATGTTAGAGTGGTACAAGTGAAACCTCCCAATTGATTCCAAGACAATCCAGTATTTTAAGGTGAAGCAACCTTCCTAGTTGAGAAGGAATTTATCCTTGAAAGCTATTATTCTTGAGAGAAAGTGGGTTAGTGAAAGATCATGGGGGTCCAAACTAGGCCCTTAAGTGGCAATAAAAATTCAAAAAAAAAAAGAGTTAGGCAACCTGAAATAAAAAAATTGAATAAGTTTGAGGACACGAAAAAGGTATCCCTTTACTTATTCCCCTTGTTTAGGCCCTCCTTGTCATTTTTCCTCCATTTTTCCTTGATTTAATGTTGAAATGTTGCAAAATACATTCACACTAGGCCCTATTGCTTGGACATTTTCGTGTCTTGTAATAGTGTTGTAACACATATTCAAACTTTTCTAAGACCCTTTCATCATAATTCATCATAATATCACCTTTTTATTACTTACCAAGACCTATTTCAAAGTGTTGTAAAGTGTTGTAACACATCTTCGCACTTTTCTAAGCTTGTCACCACTATTTACACCTCCCTTATGCTTTAATTGGCCCTATTTTATGATTAAAGGCCTAATTTAAGTGTCTTCTTGAAGAAGACATAGAAGAAAAATATTTAATTCATCACAATTCCTAACACCCACTCAAATGCCTTGAGTGGGACTAATTCACCATTAGGGGTGAATTAGTCCTCCTTGACACAAAAATAAAAAATAATTCAAATTTATTTCAAGTTTCTTATTCATTAAGACTTAAGGTCGGCTTTTGACATAGAACATTCAGGAAATTAGGGCATAAAGGTGTATAAATATATGATTTTCCCTCATTTCAACCCCCCATCAATTCAAGTTCACTTATTTACATCACCAAGCATTCAAGCAATCTTCTCAAGCACTCTAGGCATCACATCAAGCATATCACAAGAGCATTGGAGCAACAAATCTTCAGACTTCTTCAACAACCTGTTGGGTAAGAGATTACATTTACATATTTCCTTATCATTCTCTATCTATTTATTTTCATTATCAAGGGTTTGACTACCAACTAGGGGTTTGACCAAGGCAAACCGCTATATCCTACCCCCTAATACTTTTTCCCATTTTCATGTGTTTATGTATGAAAATTTATCAAGTGGAAAGGTGAGAAAAGGTGTTTCCATCCCATCAAAGTCAATCAAGTCAAAAAAACCCTATTCTAAGCTTACAAGTCATTTTTTGAAGATTCAAATCCAGGCCCACATTAGGAAAGGAAGTGCAAACCTGAAGCTACATGAACTTGTCCTAAATTTCCAAAAATTATGAGGTGGACTAAATCGCCATCATTGGAAAATTAGTCCTACTGTTAGGCCCAGTTTTTCTTTTCTGTAGTTTTGGACACCCATTTTCTAGATTCTTGTTCCGACATAGTTTCAGGGACAAAGAACTAAATATCTTAGGTTGGCGTATGTGTCCTACTAGGAAATTTTTAGAATATTATATGAAATTTCAGATCTCCTCCACATCATTCTTCAAATTATAGGTGCACACATTCTCCTTTCATTCACTCTATTTAAGTTTCTTTACATACTAGCTTGGGAGTTTGCATACAACACTATGTTTTCCAGCCCAATGCATTTCTTAGGTATAGCATAGATAAATCATCTTCTCTTTAGTTTAGTGCATTTAGATCATCATAATTACACACATTTTACACACACCACATTCCTTTTTAATGTAACCTAGCCCATTTTGGCCCTATCCCTCTCATTCTAGGTGAAAAACCCTAGAGTAGTTAAAGGGTCATATGGTAGCCAAAACCCTTGGTTACATTTTGGTGAACCTAACTTTTTGCAAATTTCCTTTTGATTTCCAATCCATTCACATCTTAGGGCTAGCTTGCATCCACATTGCATTAGGGTTTTGCATTGTTTTGCATCTTAGGGTTTTAAAATTGCATTAGTGAAAGCTCATTTTAGCTTGCATTTTTGCATTTCAATTCATTAGAAAACAACAAAAATTATACATTTTCATATTGTAGCTGCATTTGCACATCTGAAACATATAAAGTTGCATTTAAACTTTCTTAAAAAATTCAAAAAAATCACTCTTGGGACTAATTTGCCACACCGGGCAATTTAGTCCTCCTACACATTTTGCACTGTAATTTCTAGATTTTGAAGCTCATTTCCTGCATTTTTGTTTTTGTTCCTACATTTCTACTTTTTGTTTCCAAAATTTATGTTAATTATTATGTTATTACTCCTATTTTGCACTGCACTTGCATCCACCCCATCCTATGTATCATTTGCATGAGTGTTTGGTGCCCTATTGAAAATACTTTAGTGAGACATAGTTCAAGACTCATGGCATCCCATGATAGCACAATCATTTCGGATCTTGGGTTCTCTCAAACTACCACTCCTAGTATTGACAATAGTGCATTAGGCATGGACACTACTTTTAGTCAACCTTTTCCTTCCAATAACATGCCATTGAAATGAAACATAATAAAATTCCATAAGATAAACTTGTTAACATTCATGAGGACTTAACACATCTCCAACATCAAGTGTCTTGAAAAAATCTCAACAACTACCATTCCCACTATCAATAATATCTATCGTATGTTAGAAGGTGATGAAGGCCTCAATGTTGTGAAACAAATTGTTGAGATATATCAAAAGCATGCTTCTTCTTCTTCTAGCATATCTCAAACTGTAAACATAGTGGTTAGCCAAGGAGGACCTCATGTTCCTCCCCCTTCAAACATAGCATCCATACCTACTTATAACACACCCCAAGTTGCAACCATTACACAATCCATTAACAATGTGATCCCTTCCCTTGGTATTCCCACTAGCACTCGTAATCCTTATGTGGCATCGAATGTTTTATCCTCCGCCACACTTCCACCCATGAGTGTTCCCATCACTCATTCCACCACTACATACACCCCATAACCACTTTCTCTTCCACCTCATACCACCTATATCAATCCCCTCATTACACAATTGTTTCAAACAGTTTCCTCCATGCAACAACAAATCTCCACCATTAATCAAAACCAAATTTCCCCACGCACCTATTATGTTCATAGTAGTCCATTTTCCTTAGAAATCCTCTGAACATCGATGCCACAAGGGATAGAATTGCCAATATTTGAGAAGTACGGAGGGAAAGGTGATCCTACTAACCATGTCAATGCCTACACTGCTTTATGTAGTGATTTCATCTTAGATGATAAATTGTTAGCCAAACTATTTCCTAGGACCCACTGGATTGGAGTGGTTCTCCTCTTTGCCAAATAATTCAATCCATTCATTCAATGAACTGGTTGAAGCATTCATTCACCATTTCCAAGTACACATGTAATCTAAAAATATGTTGGATGATTTAATGAGATGTATGCAGAATGAAGATGAAAATATTACTGATTTCATCTCATGTTATTGGTCCCTCTACTCCCAAATTGATGTCAAAGTCCCTGACTCATCTACAAAAGATGTTTATTGAAAATTTACAAAGTAAAATCCAAGAAAAGTTGACAATGATGGAATTTCCCTCTTTTATATATTTTTGCACAACCCTTTGCCATTACCAAAACTTGGTTAGTACTCATGATATGAGATTCACTTCTAGCCATAGTGAGAGAGTTGAACCTTCAAATCAAAATAGTTCTCAAACTTTCAAAAAACAAAATAAAGTATTTATACAATTCAACACCCCTCCTTCACAACCAATTCCACCTAATCAAGTGGTAGATGTTAAAATAGTGGCTCCCTTTACCTATGGGGACCCAAAGAGATAGTTCACATCCTTTCTTGATACCCTTCACAACACAATGAACCAATTACTCCAATAAAAAATTATCACTTTTCCTACAGTTAAACCACTTGATCCCACAAAGCCTTTACCCACAACCTTTAAACCAAATGCTTATTGTCATTTTTATCGCCAAAATTGACATGACACAAAACAATGTAAGCATCTGAAACACCTTGTGCAAGACCTCATTGACTCTGGTCATCTATCCATTGCTAGCGCCAGTGATCAAAGCAATAAGTTTGTGGCCCCTCCCAACCAAAATTTACAAATATTTACCAATCCTATGCCTAAACATAATATTTCATTTGTCAAGGCTAGTGAAACTTCAAACAATGATGTAATGAATGTTGATAAAGACAATAAACTTCATGATCTCATTACACAAACTACTTATGATAGTCCTATGGAAAAAATGGTCGGTGCAACAGATGTCATCCCTCGTAAGAGCCAACCTAAAAAGTCTCTTGATATTACCTTCTCCTCTCAAGATATACTTAAAATCCTTCCTAATGGTCCTCTTTACATAGTCAACCAAATTTATGATAAGCCCACTAATGGGATATTAGTAGGTATCGTCTATGGTGAGAATGTGATCACATAAGATTTTTTAGTATTACATTATCTATATCAAGATGCTTATAACAAACCAACTACATGGATCAAAACACATAATGGGTTTTCCTGCCCTATGATCAGATCAATCACCTTCCCATTACAAATAGGACCTAAGACACTAGACATAATGTTCTCAATCATCCCACAATTAGAACAATTTCATCTATGGCTAGGTCATCCATGGCTTCACTCGATGAAGACTGTTCCTTATGTTATACACATTTTTTTAAAGTTTCTGATTGATAATGAGATATTCATCATTCACCATAGTGGCTTTAATCCTTTATCTTCTAAAGGAAAATTTTCCTTAGAAGCCTACTGGCCTAAGCCCATGGAACCTTTCCCACCATAGAGAGACTTCTTTTTCATAGCTTACCAAAATTTTAAAGCTAAGAAAATAGTAGAATTGTCTCTTCACAACAAAATAGAAAATAAAAATCCACATCTAATAGAAGCAATGCATGATGACCCTCCATAACAACCACAAAAAAATGATGCTATACAACAACCACGACCAGAGTTACATCTTTTATAATATGTTATCCTTTTCCCTCCTATTGTTATTGTCTTAGATGAGGAGGAGGAGGAGACAACGAAGATCGATGAAGAGGTACATAATGAAATGAATATATTATTTTTCTCTTCCATGATTTTAACTAAGACATATCATATACACATTGATGAACCTAGCACCTCTCCTCATTCAACACTTGCTATTGTCCCTCTAGCTAGCCATCTGCCCTCAACATTTGATCAACAAGATTGGGAAGTGGATGACTTGATAGACAGTTGACATGCATTTTCCTTTCCTATACAATTTTATTTGATTTTTCTTTTTTCTTTATGTGTGTATCATGATACCCTATGATGTTTTGTTTGATGTTCTCTCTCTTTGTGAACTTCCTCTATTTTTACCTTCATTCTTCTATATGCCATGAACCTTTTCACTTTCACTTATGTTTTTTTTGTGTTTTCCTTTTGGGGATAAGGAAAAGCATTGAGACCGTAATGTCTCTTCTATGTTGACCCAAAAGGTCCCTTTTCCTTTCTTTTCACCTTTGTTTTGTGTTTTCCCTTTTGGGGATGACAAAAAGCGTCGAGACCAAAATTTCTCTTCCATGTTGACCCAAAAGGTTCTTTTTTTTCCTTTATTTTCACTTTTTTTTGTTTTTTCCTTTTGGGGATGACGTAAAGCATTGAGATGCCCTATGTCTCCTCCATGTTGACCCAAAAGGTCCTTTTCTTTTCTTTTTATTTTTCTTTTTCCTGTATTCTCCTTTTTGGGATGATGCAAGGTATTGAAACTACAATGTCTCCTTCATGTTGACCTAAAGGATCTTTTTCTTTTTTTTCCCTCTTTGTGTCATTCTTCTCATTCTATGTATTTAAGGAAAGATGACATTTTCAAGCTCCTTACAAAAACATTGGAGCAACAAACATACTAACCCCAAATCCATAGATCCCTTATGTGCTTGGTATTTTGGGGGAAATTCCTCTTTTCCTTTCTTTTTCTTTTTCTTTTTCCTTTATGCATGATGTAGCCCATACTTGGAAATATATGACTTGACATAAGGCTTTCTAAGTTGGCTCTCATGTCTTATTTTTTTCATTTCTCAAGTGCTACTTTAAAGTAATTGTTCACAAAATTATGTGTAATAATTCCTTTAAAGTGGGGACATAGATTGACATTATTCATTTGCATGATTCATTTTTCATTTTCATTTTCTCTTTCCCTAGTTCTTAGTGCAGCCTTATTGCTTCATACAATGTCTTTGTCACTTTGTGGATAACATTGGATATAGTGTTCTTCATAAATGTGACCTATCTTAGCATATTACATTCCTCTTAGTGTTATGATGTGACACACTACATCCCCTAAGCTGTGAATTTACTATCCTTTCATTGGTCCTCTTTTGGAGACATTAGACAAAATGTTCCCTAAGTTTAGACCTCATATGAACCAAGCAAGACTCCTTTGAACATCCCTTGAATGTTGCATTCTACATTTCATGGCCACCTTGCATAATACAACTTGCATACCTATGGAGCCATCATGTTTGTTCATGATTTCTAAGCATACGAGGCTTTGCTTGTCTCATGAAGTTCAAAAAATCATTTTCTTTGTGACACCTTATTAAATTTATTAGAAGGTATAAATTTAGTATGGTTGAGCGGAAGCCCATTCTGAGGCACGACTTTCCCCATAGCCAACTGCATGTGTGTGAGTGCATACCAACCTTTAGTGTATGTTCCTCACCTTTTGGCCCTTCTCACCCAGTGGACATCCATAATTTTTTTCACCCCAGAGTGAGTATGCATTTCTTTTTCCTTTTTCGAATAAACATCCTAGATATGGTCCACAACTAGCTGGACAAACGGTTGAAGCTTGATCTAACTCTCTTTCCTTTTCCTTTTTCTCCACTTTTCTTTCCTTCACTCTCATTTTTATTCCCTTGCACTTATGATGGTTTGTCATGAGATCTTAATTTTGGGGGCTTGATCACCCCTCTTAATTGTTGTTGTCTCATATTTCTATCATTATTTCATTAGAACATCTCTCGTGTTGCATTGATCTACTTTAATGTGAGTTTGAAGCAATTTCATCCTCTCACTAAAGTGGGGGATAAATTTGGACATGGAAAAAGTATCCCTTTACTTTTTCCCCTTATTTAGGCCCTCCTTGTCATTTTTCCTCCACTTTTCCTTGATTTAATGTTGAAATGTTGTAAAATGCATTCACACAAGGCCTTGTTGCTTGAACATTTTGGTGTCTTGTAATAGTGTTGTAAGGAGTTGTAACACACATTCACACTTTTCTAAGATACTTTCATCATAATTCATCATAATATCACCTTTTTATCACTTACCAAGACCTATTTCAAAGAGTTGTAAGGTGTTGTAACACATCTTCACACTTTCCTAGGCTTGTCACCACTATTTACACCTCCCTTATGCTTTAATTGGCCCAATTTTATGATTAAAGGCCTAATTTAATTGTCTTCTTGAAGAAAAAAAAATGAAGAAAAATATTTAATTCATCACAATTCCTGACACCCACTCAAATACCTTGAGTGGGACTAATTCACCATTAGGGGTGAATTAGTCCTCCTTGGCACAAAACTAAAAAATAATTCAAATTTCTTTTAGGTTTCTTACTCATTAAGACTTAAGGTCGGTCTGTGACATAGAACTTTTAGGAAATTAGGGCATAAAGGTGTATAAATATATGATTTTCCCTCATTTCAACCCCCCATCAATTCAAGTTCACTTATTCACATAATCAAGAATTTAAGCAATCTTCTCAAGCACTCTAGGCATCACATCAAGCATATCACAAGAGCATTGGAGCATCATATCTTCAGGTTTCTTCAACAAGGGTTTGGTAAGAGATTACATTTTCATGTTGTTTGGACTTATCATTCTCTATCTATTTCTTTTCATTATCAAGGGTTTGATTACCAACTTGGGGTTTGACCAAGGAAAACCCCTATACCCTAACCCCTAATACTTTTTCCTCTTTGCATGTGTTTATGTATGCATATTTATCAAGTGGAAAGGTGAGAAAAGGTGTTTCCATCCCATAAAAGTCAATCAAGTCAACAAAACACTATTCTAAGCTTGGAGGAAGCCTACAGGTCATTTTCTAAAGATTTAGATTTGGGCCCACATCAGAAAAGGAAGTGTAGACCTAAAGCTATAGGAACCTATCATGAATTTCCAAAAGTGTGAGGTGGACTAAATCTCCATAATTGGTGAATTAGTCCCACCTCCAGGCCTAGTTTTGGTTTTCTATAGTTTCAAACACTCATTTTCCAGATTCATGTTCTGGCATAGTTTTAGGGACAAAGGAGTAAATCACCCAGGTTGGTGTATGTGTCCTACTAGGATTTTTTAGAATATTATATGAAATTATAGAGCTCCTCCACATCCATATTTATATTCCAAGTGCACCCATTTTTCTTTCTTTCACTCTATTTAAGTTTCTTTACATACTAGCTTGGTTGTTTGGATACAACACTATGTTTTCCAGCACATTGCATTTCTTAGGTATAGCATAGATAAAGCATCTTCTCTTTAGTTTAGTGCATTTAGATCATCATAATTAGACACATTACACACACGTCACATTCGTTTTGAATGTAAACTAGCCCATTTTGGCCCTATCTGTCTTGTTCTAGGTGAAAAACCCTAGAGTAGTTAGAGGGTCATTGTAATGTCCCTTCACTTGAGTTAGTGCTTATGCGTAAATCTGTTCTTTATTGCATTTTTGAATTTTGAGGTAAAAGTAATAATTTGTATGCTTTTCTTTAATTGGGTAATTAAATTAGAAATTGGGTACATTCTAATTTAATTGAAATAGGAAAATTTAAAATGATAAATTGGTAAATTAATCTTATGAAATTAAAACAAATGGTGATTATTTAATTCTGCTCGTAAGGAGTATTATATTTAAAATGTTTTTATAATTATAGATAATCGTTAATAGTAATGTGATTTTAAAAATAAAAATTTAAAGATAAGTATTATTATAATGAGATTTTAGTTCTTGGATTGAGGAGATAAATGCAAGTTTAAATCAAATAAAAGCAATAAGTTTTCAATTGTGGGAATAAAATAAAGTAATTGGGAAAAGATATTAAAATAAAAGCACAAATAAAGAAAGTTTTCGCATGCAAAGTGTGTAAAGCTAGGAACTAGTTCTCAAAAAGGAAACTAATTGTTTTATTTGGAGCTTTTAGAGTTTTTAATGATTTATTTTGGGGGTGAGAGATTTTAGTTGATTTTCAAGTTTTAAAAATAATAAATAATTAAATACCAAGGAGGAGTTTTTGGGGGTCATGGGATGATTTTGGGAACACTCTTGCCTATTTTCTTTATGAAGGAAAGCAACAAGCTCTGGAAGCAATGAAGAACGAGGGGGTGGAACTTCAGAGTAATGGTGGTAAAAGATTGCAAGGGAAAAGCAATTACACAAGTATGGAACAAAAATACGTTTCATCTCTGTCATGTTAAGGAAACATTAGATTGTTCTTTTTTTAAAATATTGTTAAGAATCTTTCTGCATGAATGTGAGGGACAATATTCGCTTACTTTTGAGCTATTTGAATTACCTTATCTTCATGCCATATTGATTTTTCATTCATCCATTTGGATTCATAATTCTTACGCTATTCTTATTCATACCCTTTAAATTCATGGTAGTACTCTATTATTAAATCCATTTTGTGCTTATCACTTAATCAGATAGCATGAGAATAGTGTTTTGAATTCAAGCTGCCATCACTACTCTAGAAGCATGATAATAGGAAGTTTAAAGTTTTAAGTAATCTCTCGGATCTCATTATCAAGCTGGCTCAGCCGTGCACTTGAAAATTTTAGGAAATTTAAAGGTTCAAATAATCTCTCTGATTTCATTATCAACCTGTCACAGCCGCGCGCTGGAACATAATAGGAAGTTTAAAGGTTTAGATAATCTCTCTAATTTCATTGTCAACCTATCACATCTGTAACACTTGAGAGTAGAATATTGTAGAGGATTAAATAACCTCCCTGATACCTTTGTAAACCTGTCATTACGAAAGTTTTCACAACAAAATATTGTGTCCCTTTTTGCAATCATTGCAAGCCAAGAGATGATCCTAGAGGTGTTCTGAAAAACAATTTATATGGTATTATCTATGCTTTCATCTGCGCATAAATTTCTGTGAGAGTCGTCAACTACACTGCTTCGTTGCGCCCATTCTGGTATGGGTATTGAAAAGGATGAAATAAATCATGGTATTTATCGTCCTAAAATGTCTACATAATGGTTTTCAGAACAGTTAAATAATCCATTAGATGCATATCACACCTTCTTTGCATGTCAACCCCTTTGAAGGCATTATGTTAATTAGTTCACGTGTCCTGTCTATGCTTCTTCAGTGTACCTTTCAATTCATACATTTAGTTCTTTAGTTAGCATTGTCGTTGTTAGAATGAATGAGGATTTGGGTATTCAGATCCGACATACCATTATACATTATTCCCTCATTCTGTGCTAACTATCACAACTTGCATATAGTAAACCCATCCCTAGTGTCTCCTTCCCCTATTCTCCATAGTTTGGAAGGCTATTCATGCTTTCGGTCCGTCTCATATTGAAAGAGAATACGTTTGTCATATGCAGTAAGCTATAGTTTGAAATCAGCACCCAGGTTCAAAATGGGACATGATTCTCTACCAAATTCTAGTTTGGGAAGTTTGTGATGAGTATAGTCAACCGAAAGCTTAGCCCTGTACCACAGTCATCTGAACATTTTACTTTTTCCTTATTAAATAAATAAATAAATAAATAAATAACAAGCTCTAGTTTGGTATTGTTCCACCTTTCAAGAAGATTGATTTATATTTTCTCTTTTAAGTATAAGTATATAAATATATATATAGACCGAGTATTAATTATGTGAGGGACATATAGATTCTTGTATTGACAATATTCAGTATTTATATGAGTAACTTTGGAGTAATAGATATCTTCCTCTTTTATTTGGAATAAATAAGTATTTACTCTTATAGAGATTTAGTCAAATGAGTGAATTAAAGTAAATTAAGTTTAAAAGAAAATATATATATATATAGTGTTTTAACGAAAGAATACATTTTTCCTATGTGAGTTTAAGTGATTTATTGAGAGATAATTAAAAATAAATAAAAATAGCCGATAAGGGCATGGTTCGGTGGTCAAGTCGCTTGGTTGTAGTGATGGCCACCAGGGTTCAAAACCCTCGCTGGGCCAAAGTGCTCGCAGGCCTTGTGCCTTCGCTGGGCCTTTGTGCTCGCGGGTTTGGTTGTTTCTTGTGGTTTGTTGTATCCGGTTCATAGCTCCGGTCAAAAAAAAGCGTTTACCCCTAATATTATGGGTGCATTGCACCTTTTTAAAAAATAAAAAATAAATAAAAATAAGATGAAATATTCTATATGTTTATTATGTGAAAATTATTTTAAATTCATATGAGAAAAGAATATTTTTTCCTTCTTAAATAATTTATTGTGTTTAAGTTATGTTGAATAAATGGTTTTGAGTGAATGATTTTTCTAAAAGGAAATATTTCAAAAAAAAGAATTATGTAAAGTGTAGTTAAATTAGGTGCAATAATGAATTTAAATAGAAGAAAGAGAATGATTAAATGGATTAGATGATTAATTGAGTAATATTAAGCAAGTTGTTGAATTAATCATTGTAAAGTTATTAACTTGTTTTATATAAAGGAACTAAGTAATCTTGACAAATAAGAGAGTGATAGAATTAGGAATGGAGATTGTTGTTATTTAAGAGTAACAGTATAATGTGTGAATTGGAATATATTTGTTTTGATTTGTGTTTGGAAGAGTATACTTGTGATTAGTGTCTTAGGGCTTAAAAACATCAGATTATATCTTCACTTCACAATATTGTGATATCCTTAAATGTTGGAAATGATTGATCTTTAAAATAATGTTGTTTTTAGTATTTTAAAGTTACTTCTTATTGAATGAATGGATATATTGTATTTGAATGTGTGGTTTTATGGATTTTTTTGATAGATCATTTCGCTATGACTTTTCGTGAGTTGATTTTGAGTTGGGAATTTTTCTCTCTTTTAATTTATGTTGCTATTCATTGGGAACCCATATGTTTTTTTTGTTCTTTACCCTAAGTGGTAAATCAGTTAAAGTTATCATTGTCATGGTTGATGGTTCTGCTTGAATTGTTAATGAGTTGAATTGAAAAGTTCATTGAGTTATGGGTATCCCGAGAGGAGAAAATAGAGGTTTCCCTTGGATTTATGATTTATTTTGTAACGAAGTTGATTATGAAGTTTGGATGGAGTTGTTGATCTTATCTTGATGTATCCTCTCATTATATTTGAATTGAAAAATAGTTCTTTGAGGTCTTGTATTTATTGTTGTCAGTTCTTGGATGAGGAAACCCTAGTGTAAGCCTTTTGAGAGTATTCCAGAGGCTTGATTTTATTGTTGGTCAATGTTCCTCATTTTATGTGCTCTAGACGTGGCAAGATATTGGTAGCATTAATTTGAAAGGTTTGTACAAAACTTTGTGAGACTCTGACTATGTACTTGTTAGCGAGATGGGTAATGCCTCACATGCTTTTATTTTGTGATTCTATGTTCAAATTATGATGGTACAACCCTTGGTTTTGATGTCTGTTGGGTCTCTAGGGAGAGTGGCTCTTCGTGGGGGCCGGTGCCTTGGTTAAGAGGAAGTGCACAAGAGAACCCACGTAAGAGTAGTATAACAAGTGATAACCTAAAAATAGAATTTAGGGGAATGGGTAGTAAAACACACAAGATAATAAATATTGGATACCTCATCTATGCATTAGGGCTATAATAGACTAATGATAGGCTGAGAAGGTCGTGGTTGACAAAGTCATAATCTTGTCTTCATGAGAGGTTATCGGCTCCACATGAGCTACCCTATGGTGTCGGTGCCTCAAGTAGGAGGAAGAGCTAGGAGATCCATAGATGGGTGTCGACGCCTCAAGTTGGAGGAAGGGCCAAGAGATCCCATGAGAGCTATGTGATGACACTCTCCAGTAGACACCCTTGTGCCTTGTTTCTTGTTGCCTCTGGAATCGTGTTCGCATGAGCTACCCTATGGTGTCGGTGCCTCAAGTAGGAGGAAGAGCCAGGAGATCCATAGATGGGTACCGGCACCTCAAGTTGGAGGAAGGGCCAAGAGATCCCATGAGAGCTATGCGATGACACTCTCCACTTGACACCCATTTTCCTTGTTTCCTTCTTGCCTCTGGAATTGTATTTTGTTTATTATTTCTGTTTGATTTGGAAATGTTTCATGATCATCCTTTGGTTACTTGTTTACTAGTTATTGCTTTGATTAATGTGATAAGGTTTATGACTTTAAGTTATTATGTTGACTCATGGATGTTGTTGATTATGTCATTGTAATCCTTGAGTTTTATGATACTTTGGTATGACATTGAGTCTTGTGGTTCCCGGTTTGGATGTTCTTAGTTGAGGTCTCTTTCTAGTCAGCTCCTTAGCATGGGGGGTGGGTCTTCAAACCCACGTGGTTGGGTGGAATGTGCTAAGCACCCCATTGGGTCCCCAATCAAGGATCGAGAGGTGCAGATTGGTGCTATTGTGGTGACTCCAGAGTTGTATCTGTCTTGAATCCAATTATGATACTATGTATTCCTCTATTCATTTGTATCATGTTGTCTTATTGTATTGTTTTTGCTCATGTTTGGAAACACCTCTGTACCATTGTAACTCTTGAAAAATTGTAATGCGGTGTAATTGTATTATTTTATCTTGAATAATCTGGTGCAACTTTTGATTCCTGACAATTGTTATTCAATATGTTATATCTGTGGATACCTGACCCTTAAGATTGTTTGATGATAGATATTTTATAATTATGAGTTTGAGTTAAGTATATATATGTTGTATTGACGTACGTGGATGGTTCTTATTAGTGTGTTGTTATATATAGGTTACATTTTTAAATGTTTACTTTATTATGGATTATATCTTTGGTGTTCATTATTTATCGTCATTGTATGAATTTAAGTTTTGTAATGACTCCTCGTGTACCCCAAGGGACATAAGTGTTAACAATTTTGTATTATTAAGTTTTATGACTTGTGACTCAATGTGTATTTCATGTATGTTATGTTTACCTTTAAAAAAAAAAAAATTGTGCAATAATTATTGCTTTAGATGTCTTTTGGGGTTCACACGTTGGGGCATTACAACATGGTATCAGAGCATAGGTTCATACACTAGGCACTATGTGTGCTCACTATGTAACCTTGCATGTAGACCCTTGAGTCTAGAGTTTCACTTTTTTAGTGTCATTGTTGTGAACTTGAGTTTCTTTTGTTAGCCGGAGTTGGGTCGATGGTGCAAGATACTGATGGGAAAGGATAGGACCCTCGGTGTAGTGCACAATGCACTGATATCCTTCATGTCAGGGATGCACTATGAATCCTTGTGTTGTTGTATGATGTAGTTTCCAATGTTATGAGTCATGTGTAAGTATGTGTTGATTATGCATGATTTTTACAATTTTGTAGTCTTTGAGTGACGAATTATGTTTTCCTGAATCTGTGAAGGTGTAGAATTTTGATCTACTTGTTAAATTTTTTATAAAATTTGGTGTTGAATAATGAATGTAGTGGAGTGTTTTGTGTGAAAATGATGATTTTTAATGAGAATATGTGCTTGTGTGGATAATTACGCTTCATTTTACGGGAATGTGGCATATCGAGGGTAAAGAATCCTCTTGAATGTTTCGTACTAATGTGTTATGTTTCCAACTTAGTTTATGATTTTTAGGTAGTCGACTTCAAATCTCAAGGATGAAGGTAATTAATTGGCTATGTTTAACATGTGGACTTAATACAGTGTTTGCACTTGATTAGTAATTGTATTGATGATCATTTATGATGTTTCAAAGATGATAGTGTGTTAGAAGGATGATGTCATATCACTCATTTGTGAGAGGCATACAACATTACAATTCCCTCTACACTAGGTTGATTTGATATATATATGATGTGCACAATGTCTGTTTGTATGCAGGATTGCAGGAACTAAGTCTCGATTCCACCTGCATTGTCAGGACAGGGTGAGCATCTTACACACCTAATGGGTATGACGTGGAAAAATAGGAGCTGACCAGAAAGTTTCCCCAATCTAGTTTGCCATCCGTCCTTGTGTTTGATTGATGGATCTGGTTGCAACCTTGTCCCCACTTTCGTTTTGGGTATCATTGCAATTCTTTTGGTTTGTTTAATCTTCATTGCTTACTTGACGACATTTAATTGGTGATTTTGTTATTATGTGGTTGTGCTTAAAATTGTTGATATTGTGGTGTTACCATGTTTATGCTTCAACTCGACTTCCAGGACTAAGTCGAAGTCTAGGGGGGGAGAATACAATGTCCCTCCACTTGAGTTAGTGCTTATGCGTAAATCTGTCCTTTATTGCATTTTTGAATTTTGAGGTAAAAGTAATAATTTGTATGCTTTTCTTTAATTGGGTAATTAAATTAGAAATTGGGTACATTCTAATTTAATTGAAATAGGAAAATTTAAAATGATAAATTGGTAAATTAATCTTATGAAATTAAAACAAATGGTGATTATTTAATTTACTCGTAAGGAGTATTATATTTAAAATGTTTTTTATAATTATAGATAATCGTTAATAGTAATGTGATTTTAAAAATAAAAATTTAAAGATAAGTATTATTATAATGAGATTTTAGTTCTTGGATTGAGGAGATAAATACAAGTTTAAATCAAATAAAAGCGATAAGTTTTCAATTGTGGGAATAAAATAAAGTAATTGGGAAAAGATATTAAAATAAAAGTAAAAAGAAAGAAAGTTTCCGCATGCAGAGAGTTCAAAGCTGGGAACTAGTTCTCGAAAAGGAAACTATTTTTATTCAAGGAGATTTTAGAGTTTTTAATGATCTATTTTGGGGGTGAGAGATTTTAGTTGATTCATAATTCTTACGCTATTCTTATTCATACCCTTTAAATTCATGGTAGTACTCTATTATTAAATCCATTTTGTGCTTATCACTTAATCAGATAGCATGAGAATAGTGTTTTGAATTCAAGCTGCCATCGCTACTCTAGAAGCATGATAATAGGAAGTTTAAAGTTTTAAGTAATCTCTCAGATTTCATTATCAAGCTGGCTCAGCCACGCACTTGAAAATTTTAGGAAATTTAAAGGTTCAAATAATCTCTCTGATTTCATTATCAACCTATCACAGTCGTGCACTGGAACATAATAGGAAGTTTAAAGGTTTAGATAATCTCTAATTTCATTGTCAACCTATCACATCTGTAACACTTGAGAGTAGAATATTGTAGAGGATTAAATAACCTCCCTCATACCTTTGTAAACTTGTCATTACGAAAGTTTTCACAACAAAATATTGTGTCCCTTTTTGCAATCATTGCAAGCCAAGAGATGATCCTAAAGGTGTTCTAAACAACAATTTATATGGTATTATCTATGCTTTCATCTTCGCATAAATGTCTGTGAGAGTCATCAACTACACTACTTTGTTGCGCCCATTCTGGTATGGGTATTGAAAATAATGAAATAAATCATGGTATTTATCGTCCTAAAATGTCTACACAATGGTTTTCAGAATAGTTAAATAATCCATTAGATGCATATCACACCTTCTTTGCATGTCAACCCCTTTGAAGGCATTATGTTAATTAGTTCACGTGTCCTGTCTATGCTTCTTCAGTGTACCTTTCAATTCATATATTTAGTGCTTCAGTTAGCATTGTCATTGTTAGAATGAATGAGGATTTGGGTATTCAGATCCACCATACCATTATACATTATTCCCTCATTCTGTGCTAACTATCACAACTTGCATATAGTAAACCCATCCCTAGTGTCTCCTTCCCCTATTCTCCATAGTTTGGAAGGCTATTCATGCTTTTGGTCCATCTCAGATTGAAAGAGAATTCATTTGTCATATGCAGTAAGCTATAGTTTGAAATCAACGCCCAAGTTCAAAATGGGACATGATTCTCTACCAAATTCTAGTTTGGGAAGTTTGTGATGAGTATAGTCAACCAAAAGCTTAGCCCTGTACCACTGTCATCTGAACATTTTACTTTTTCCTTATTAAATAAATAAATAAATAAATAAATAACAAGCTCTAGTTTGGTATTGTTCCACCTTTCAAGAAGACTGATTTATATTTTCTCTTTTAAGTATAAGTATATAAATATATATATAGATCGGGTATTAATTATGTGAGGGACATATAGATTCTTGTATTGACAATATTCAGTATTTATATGAGTAACTTTGGAGTAATAGATATCTTCCTCTTTTATTTGGAATAAATAAGTATTTACTCTTATAGAGATTTAGTCAAATGAGTGAATTAAAGTAAATTAAGTTTAAAAGAAAAAAATATATATATAGTGTTTTAATGAAAGAATACATTTTGCCTATGTGAGTTTAAGTGATTTATTGAGAGATAATTAAAAATAAATAAAAATAAGATGAAATATTCTATATGTTTATTATGTGAAAATTATTTTAAATTCATATGAGAAAAGAATATTTTTTCCTTCTTAGATAATTTATTGTGTTTAAGTTATGTTGAAGAAATGGTTTTGAGTGAATGATTTTTCTAAAAGGAAATATTTCAAAAAAAAGAATTATGTAAAGTGTAGTTAAATTAGGTGCAACAATTAATTTAAATAGAAGAAAGAGAATGATTAAATGGATTAGAGGATTAATTGAGTAATATTAAGCAAGTTGTTGAATTATATCATCGTAAAGTTATTAACTTGTTTTATATAAAGGAACTAAGTAATCTTGACAAATAAGAGAGTGATAGAATTAGGAATGGAGATTGTTGTTATTTAAGAGTAACAGTATAATGTGTGAATTGGAATATATTTGTTTTGATTTGTGTTTGGAAGAGTATACTTGTGATTACTATCTTATGGCTTAAAAACATCAGATTATATCTTCACTTCGAAATATTGTGATATCCTTAAATGTTGGAAATGATTGATCTTTAAAATAATGTTGTTTTTAGTTGTTTCAAGTTACTTCTTATTGAATGAATGGATATATTGTATTTGAATGTGTGGTTTTATGGATTGTTTTGATAGATCCTTTCGCTCTGACTTTTCGTGAGTTGATTTTGAGTTGGGAACTTTTCTCTCTTTTAATTTATGTTGCTATTCGTTGGGAACCCATACGTTTTTTTTTTCTTTACTCTATGTGGTAAATCGGTTAAAGTTATCGTTGTCATGGTTGATGGTTCTGCTTGAGTTGTTAATGAGTTGAATCGAAAAGTTCATTGAGTTATGGGTATCCCAAGAGGAGAAAATAGAGGTTTCCCTTGGATTTCTGATTTATTTTGTATCGAAGTTGATTATGAAGTTTGGATGGAGTTGTTGATCTTATCTTGATGTATCCTCTGATTATAATTGAATTGAAAAATAGTTCTTTGAGGTCTTGTATTTATTGTTGTCAATTCTTGGATGAGGAAACCCTAGTGTAAGCCTTTTGAGAGTATTCCAGAGGCTTGATTTTATTGTTGGTCAATGTTCCTCATTTTATGTGCTCTAGACTTGGCAAGATATTGGTAGCATTAATTTGAAAGGGTTGTACAAAACTTTATGAGACTCTGACTATGTACTTGTTAGCAAGATGAGTAATTCCTCACATGCTTTTATGTTGTGATTCTATATTCAAATTATGATGGTACAACCCTTGGTTTTGATATCTGGCTGGTCTCTAGGGAGAGTGGCTCTTCGTAGGGGCTGGCACCTCGATTAAGAGGAAGTGCACAAGAGAACCCACGTAAGAGTAGTATAACAAGTGATCACCTAAAAATAGAATTTAGGGGAATGGGTAGTAAAACACACAAGATAATAAATATTGGATACCTCATCTATGCATTAGGGCTATAATAGACTAATGATAGGTTGAGAAGGTCGTGGTTGGAAAAGTCGTAATCTCATCTTCATGAGAGGTTATTGGCTCCACATGAGCTACCCTATGGTGTCGGTGCCTCAAGTAGGAGGAAGATCCAAGAGATCCATAGATGGGTGTCGGTGCCTCAAGTTGGAGGAAGGGCTAGGAGATCCCATGAGAGCTATGCGATGACACTCTCCAGTAGACACCCTTGTGCCTTGTTTCTTGTTGCCTCTAGAATCGTGTTCGCATAAGCTACCCTATGGTGTCAGCGCCTCAAGTAGGAAGAAGAGCCAGGAGATCCATAGATGGGTGCCGGTGCCTCAAGTTGGAGGAAGGGCCAAGATATCCCATGAGAGCTATGCGATGACACTCTCCACTTGACACCCATTTTCCTTGTTTCCTTCTTGCTTCTGGAATTTTTTTTTGTTGATTATTTCTATTTGATTTGGAAATGTTTCATGATCATCCTTTGGTTACTTGTTTACTAGTTATTGCTTTGATTAATGTGATAAGGTTTATGACTTTAAGTTATTATGTTGACTCATGGATGTTGTTGATTATGTCATTGTAATCCTTGAGTTTTATGATATTTTGGTATGATGTTGAGTCTTGTGGTTCCCGGTTTGGATGTTCTTGGTTGAGGTCTCTTTCTGGTCATCTCCTTAGCACAGGGGGTGGGTCTTCAGACCCACGTGGTCAGGTGGAGCGTGCTAAGCACCCCATTGGGTCCCCAGTCGAGGATCGAGAGGTGCGGATTGGTGTTGTTGCGGTGACTCCAGAGTCGTATTTGTCTTGAAGCCAATTATGATACTATATATTCCTCTGTTCATTTATATCATGTTGTCTTATTGTATGGTTTCCACTCATGTTTGGAAACACCTCTATACCATTGTAACTCTTGAAAAATTGTAATGCGGTGTAATTATATTATTTAATCTTGAATAATCTGGTGCGACTTTTGATTCCTGACAATTGTTATTCAATATGTTATATATGTGGATACCTAACCCTTAAGATTGTTTGATGATAGATATTTTATCATTATGAGTTTGAGTTAATTATATATATGTTGTATTGGCGTACGTGAATGGTTCTTATTAGTGTGTTGTTATATATGGGTTACATTTGTAAATGTTTACTTTATTATGGATTATATCTTTGGTGTTCATTATTTATCATCGTTGTATGGATTTAAGATTTTTAATGACTCCTCGTGTACCCCAAGGGACATAAGTGTTAACGATTTTGTATTATTAAGTTTTATGACTTGTGACTCAATGTGTATTTCATGTATGTTATGTTTACCCTTTTAAAAAAAAAAATTGTGCAGTAATTATTGCTTTAGATGTCTTTTGGGGCTCGCACGTCGGGGCATTACAGTCATAAGGTAGCCAGAATCCTTGGTTACAATGTTATTAACATAATTTTAAAAATATGTAAGAAAAAAATTTGTATAAAATTGAATGTAGTTTCTAAGATACTAGTCCTTTTTTCAATAAATGTAATTCCATTTGGTGTAAATTTGAAATTTCAATGCAGTAGTAGTATATTTTTAGGAAAAAATTAAAAGCAGGTGTATGTCTAACCAACCTAATTACATGGAAAAAAATGAAACTTTCAATATAAGTAGAGTACACATGCTCAGATGTGCCACAATTTTTTTTGTAATTTTTTTGCAATTAAATAATTAGTAATAAAAATTTTATTAAAACTTGTTTGTTTGGCCACCATAACTTGGTAAAAAATCTGTGAAATTCAATTTTTATTTTTTTATCCTATAGTATGGGAAGCATATAATGTGTTAGATCTCTCAGATTCAAAAATTGTTAAATTGTTTAAGAATTATAGAATTTTTAGTCATCCTATCAATCAAGACTTTAATCAGAATGTAATAGAAAATCAATAATAATCATCTATTTAATTGAAAATAAATCATATATTATATTGTTAAAAAGATGATAATTTCTCAATAAACCCTTTTCATTTCATCAAATTTGAATAATAAAAAAAGTTTCCAACCACTTTTTTGTAATATCGCCACTTTTTGGACCCCATGATCCTGCACTCACCCAAGTACTCTAAAATATAATTTACTATCAAGGTTGTATATTATAAATTCATTTATTTTTATAATTTGAATGGGTTATTCATTGAACAATAATTTCTACATGTAGCCTAAGACAATTTTCACTACTAGTGTAGCTATGGATCACATTCATTGTTTCATTCTAAGAAAATGATTTTACTTCAAAAATGGTGTTGGATAAATATTGATGGATTTTATTGGTAATTTAAGTATATAAAGATATTGAAAGTATAATATCATAAAACATAACATTAGAAAACAAGAAGAAAAATGGTAGTAGATACAAAGTGTTGGTATCCCTTTTCAATATTGCATTTGTTTTCTCTTGCACTGTACTCATCCATGCTTACATTGTCATCAAATTTGAATATTAAATCAAAGCCTTTTCTTGTGTAAACTAAACCATAAGAAAAAAACATGTAATTTGGTGATTTACGACAACAAAGGGTTATGGATATATATTTAAATACTTAATAGGTCTAGCCTCTTCTAACAAAAAATTAATTCAAAATGTAAGAATTGATAGTGAACACAACATATCTTTTTTTTATATCTTACATGACCACTATTCCCTTTATACAAAATTTGTAACCATTTATTTTGATAGAATACCTATATGCAAGAAAATAAAGGTACAATTCATATCTAATAGTTTTGATAAACTCATTTCATAAATAGAGAACCTAGATAAGGCTATGGTAAATAACAATTTAATTAATTTTACATAAAATCATCATGGCTATATTCAAGATAGGTTGATAGAAAAAAACATTGTTAGATGTGCCACCATAATCATAGAGATAATATTTCAAAAATATTACAACCTTAATAATCCTTTGTAAACAAGAATGAAGATAATATTGAGACAAAGGAATCAGACTCCTTTTATTTGAATTTATTTCTATTTATTAACATATATAAATCAATAATTATATTTTTCTTATAAATGGCTAAAAATTACACACCATCTTTAAATCTCTAGTGTTTGTCCAAACATTATATATTTCCTCTTAGATTGTTTTGAGATAAGTCCACTTGCTCCAAATTTTGGAATATCCTTGAATTGAGCTCAGTAATTTCCCCACTAGTAGATTGTGACTAAGAGCAAGAAGCCTTAGTTGTGGGAGATTAGCAAGATTATTTGGAAATTTCTAGGTAAAATAATTCTTTCACTTAATGATACTTTTTCTTGACCCAAAATTTTTGGAATTTCATATAAATTAGTTTTTCCCAAATACAATCTTTCAAGATGTGGAAATTAACCAAGTCAAGATGGAATAGTTCTATTGACATGATTTTAATACAAGCTTATGTATGATACTCAATTGGTTATATCTAAATGAAGTAATTATAATTAGGTGAAATTAGAGAGAGAGCTTGGCATTTCTCCAATGAGTTTTTCCCTTAAATTCATTTTTTGTAACTTTCATAGTTTCCAAACCTAAAATGGAATTTAACTCCTATTAAGCTATTGTAATCAAGAGAAAGTGTTCTAAGTTGAGTAAGTGTACCTAATTCAATAGGAATACTACCATGGATTTTTTTTTCTCCCAACTCCAAGTGAGTTAAAGAGGATAGGTTTCCTAGGGAGGGTGGGATTGTGCCTATGAGGTTGCTTGGACCAAAAAAATAAAGAATTTTGAGTTGACTAAGCATACCCAATTCAATAGTTATACTACCATGGAGTTTATTATCTCCCAACTCCAATTTAGTTAAAGTGGATAGATTTCCTATGGAGGATGGGATTGTACCTGCCAATTTATTCTCTTAAATAAAGGATTTCTAATTATGAAAGGACAAGCTAGGAGTGGATTGTATTTATTAAAAGGATTTAGGATAGTATGATAACTTGCAAAGAGTAGAAAGATGATAAAATGGTGGGATTGGAGCCTTCCAATTGATTTAGAGAAAATCTAAGTATTCTAAGATGAGACAACCTCCCTAATTGAGGAAATTTAGGCTTAGAAGTTGTTATTCCTGAGAGAAAGTACCCTAAGAAAAGAGAGATTTCCAAGGAAATGAGAGAATGGTATGAGAAAAGACATATTGGTAAGATTCAAAGAAAGCACATGTTGATGGTGAGAATAGAAAAAAATCCCATTCTGATTGTAGGAGTGAGGAGGTGACCAATGAAGCAAGGAATTGTATGGGTTGAGTTAGAGATTATGCTTAAAATCCAATAGATCTTCTTGTATAGAAGAGGAATGGGAAGAAGGAAATGCAGAGAGAAAGAAGAGGAGGAGGGGAGAAACTACCAAACCCATCTTCATCTCTATTGAAATCAGAAACAAGTGAATCTATCCAAGTTTGTGTGTTCTCTAAAATGTGATTATTATAAAGCTCAAGTGGTCAAAAATATTTTCTTTTTGATGGCTACTTGTGAGAAAAAATCCATTCTAGTAAATGATTATCCTCACATAGATTTTTTATTGATGGACATATTTCACTTCATTCATGTCAATTTTAATTTTGATATATTCTTGACCATGAAGATAATTTGTCTTATTTTTGGTTGATATGAGTGTTGGTTGCATAAAAGGGTTAGTCCTATCATTTATGAAATCATGTCCCTTTTTTAAAGTGTCCCAAGTCACAAATCCCTTACCTGTTAGGGAAGGTCAAGGCATGTCCTTCCTCAACACACCCCTTAGATACTTAGAGGAGAGAATCCTAGCCCAAAATTGGTCTTGATTATTACACCACCTCCAATAAAGCTTAGCAACCAAGGCTTGAATAGTAAGCCTAGATTTTCCCAATCCAAGACCACTCTCCTACTTCGAATTGAAAATAGTCTCCCACTTAACCAAAATCTACTTCAAAGAGGCCAAATTACCAATGCATAAAAATTTCCTTGCAAGAGTATCCAAATCCTTAATGAAACTCATAGGAGCCACCTAAAGCAAGAACTTGCAATTAGGGAGAACCTGGACCACATATTTCAAAAGACAAACTCTTCCTACAAAGAAAATACACCTATGTGTCCAATGACTAACTCTCACTCTAAACTTATCCAAAGAATTTTTTCCAAGTACCCCTAGGAAGGGATCCAACAAATAGAGAAATATCAAGATAAAGCAAAGTGTTACATTCTAGAATCTAAGAATTTAGATAATCTAATGTCAGATAAGAGGAGGGGTATTAAAGAATAAAATGGAAGATTTACCTTCATTCATTTGTTGACCTAGGGCCACAAGATATATATCCAATGTTCACCTTAATTTGGTAACTTTTTTAATCTTGGAAACACCCATCAATGTATTTTCATCAACAAACTATAGATGAGACTGGGAATGTAGGCCATTTCTCTAACTCTACCCTTGTCTAAGACCTTGATTAACATGAGATTTAATGAGTATCCCCAAGCCCTCAACAAATAAAATAAAAAAATATGGTGATAAAGGATCTCTTTATCGAAGACCTCTAGAAGCTCCAAACAAATCGGAAGGCTCTTTGTTGACAAGAACCAAGAAGGAGGTAGACGAAACACAACACATTACCTAGTTAACCCAACCACCACAAAAACCAAAAGAAAGAAGAATTTTTTGAAAGAATGACCACTTTACCCTATCATATTTTTTGACCACGTCCAATTTAATAAGCATAGCCTTATCCTTTGAAGTCTCCATGGAGTGTATAGTCTTAGCAATGATGACCACTCCATCTAGAATTTGTTTGTTCTCCATAAATCCTCCTTGTTCCTTATAAATAAGATTATTAATCCATGGTTTAATATTTTTGGCAGTCAAATTTAAAATAATTTTATGTACCACATTGCATAGAGCGATGGGCTTGAACAAGTTCAATGAATTAGCCCCTTCTCTCTTAGGGATAAGAACATGGAATTTTGAATTCATATCCCTCAACATCTGCTTGTTCATTTGTGATTCCTACACTACCTCTAATAAGTCAAATTTTATAATTTCCTATAATTCCTAAAATAATTCTACTAGAAACCCATTAGGACTAGGTTCTTTCCCTTTCTTCAACTAATAAACTATACCTTCCAATTCATCTATAGAAATGGAACTAATAAGTTGCTCATTCATTTCCATAGACAGAAGAGGGGGAATATAGGCCAAAATAAGATTGTCTTATTCAATTATAGGGGGTGAGTCTTTCGTGAACAAAGAAGAAAAATAATGTAAAGCCTCCTCAAAGATCTCCCTTAAGGACAATAAGTGATCTCCTTGAGAAAACATGAGAGAAGAGATCATATTCCCATTCCCTCTTTCCTTGACTGCAAGTTAAAGAAGAAGGTTTTACTTTTATCACCCTCTTGAAGTCACTCTACCCATGCCTTCTACTTCTAATAAATATCGTTGTGTAATTCCAATTGTTCTAGATCCTTTAAGGAATATTCAATAAGACCATAGTCTCTAATTTTTCAAGTGATCTCATATAGACAAGTCTGAGCTAAGGACTTAGCTAAAAAGATATTACCAAAGCACTATTTATTCCAATTCTTGAGTCATTGCTTAAAAAATTATAAATTCTTGACAAAGGAGTACCTCATTGTTCCATAGGAAATTTTTCCTCAACTCCACTAATCATCAACAGATCCTACAACTGAGGATCTCAAAACCACATAAGCTAAAACCTAAAGAATATATTCTTGGTGACCCCCACAAAAGAAGCTAAGACTTTGATATGTCGGTGATGAAAGCCCAAGTCCACTCCAATATCTTAGATTTGGTTTCCCATTTACTACCTATAAAAAAAAGACACCAAAAATATGTCTAGTCTCTTTGAGATATAATCTTTTCCACATATCCTACTAATCTAGGTATATAAACCGTTACTTGGCTTTATTTCCACCTAATTTAAAAATGAGATGTTATCTTTGAGAATATAAGAAGAAGGCTCCAACCTTTCCACTCCTCCCCTCTTTTCCTCCATATTGATAATTGCTTAAAGTACCTTGCCAATATCCTAGGGTAGAAAGGAGCTAGAGACTAAATATACCTAATATGAGACCAAAGACAAGATTTTCCATATTTTCTAGGGAATATATATTGGAAAAAAGAACAATCTCTCCAAATTCAAAAATAGAAGCAACCATAGAGATATAAGATCTACTAGAGATCCACCAAAGAGGAGTAATCTTTATTGGGTTCCATAAACAAGCTACCCTCCTTGCATTACCCTGAGCACTAATACTCTAGCATTAGATTTTCCACCAAAATTTGCAAGTCATGTTGATCGTACTCTCCAGTGATAGCTCCTACATGAAGAAAACATTTGATGAATGGGTTTTAACCAAATCTCAAACATTTTTTTTCTAGGGCCATTATTCAAGCCCCTTACATTCTAGGAAATAGCAATCATCTCTAAGAGTTGGACAAGTGGGAATCAATGGTTTTAACTAACACTGAATCCACCAACATCTCTCCCATTAATTTAATTTTATCCTATTTTTCTTCTACCCCACCTTAAGATATTTTTTGAGCCCGCTTCTTGAGATTCCTTTACTAAAGGCCTAATATAGGAGAGGCTCTATTACCTTTCCCTAAATCTAAATCTACCTTTTCCAAAGGAGGATCTAGTCTAACAAAGGCCAATTCATCAATCCTACCAATAGTTTTTGTTATAAATTAGACATCAGAATTCAGTGAGGCAAGAGCAATTCTCATCTAAACATCTAGTAAGGTGATCCCACGATACTAGTTTACAATTTTTGGCCAAACTAGGCATCGAACAAATTTTTTTAACTAAATCTTCACTTTTGGGCACCTATAGTGGCTAAACTGTGAGGAATATGAAGATAATGCAAACTAGTGATTTGTGATATCTTGTCTGTAGATTTTAAATATATTTTTTTCAAAAATTTTGGAATCAGATTGTTTCTTTTTCCATCTCCTTTAGAAACTAGTTTTTAACAGTAAACACCATTTTTAAAGAGTGATGTATACTTGCTAACTCATAACTTTTTTCTATGAAGGATTAAATTCTGATTTTTTCAAATTTAGATTTGTAACTACAATATCTAGTGCAGGAATTGGTTTGATAGCATTTCATTGAGTTTTTTTTCTTAATTAAGTTTTGAAGTCAAACTAGTTACAATTTAGACATGATTTACTTGCTAACACAACTTTTTTTGTATGTATTTAAATTAATTTTTTTTTGTTGGATCAGAGACATCAATACCTGGTATATTGATATTTAAAAAAAAAATTGATAATTTTCTATTTTTCCACATGTACAGAATAGAGAGCTTGATTTTCTACAAAAAACTTATGTTTAATCAAACTTAAAAAAAAAAACATAATAAAACCAAAACATATTAAAATTATATTTGATGGATAGCTCATTCCAAGGACTACCATCATCTAGTTGGTTCTATCAAGTTTCATCCATTCTCATCCTCAACCTAAGTTTTGAAAGGAATTTAAAAAAAAAAAATTGGTAGAAAAAGGGGAGAAGGGAAAAAAAGGGGGGTTCTAGCAAAACTCCCCCTTTAAATACAAATAAAAAAGAAAACCCACTAAAGGGGGGTTTTCTAGATGGGGTGTTCTAAACCCACTAAAGGGGGGTTTTCTAGATGGGGTGTTCTAACGAACCCCCAACCCCCCTCTAACAAACTCCTAAAGTGTTTTCCATCTGAAAATGCATTTTTCCTTCCTTAATGGAATTGCAAACCAATTTTGTGGGTTTTCCTAGTAGTCTATCCTCCTAAATATCCTAGTTAGATCAACTTCTCTGGATACCACCTAATCCTCCTCCAAATTATTATCCCCAAGATGCACACCACCTAGGTTCATCTCTTGTTGATCTAAGTCAACCAACACATAAAATCTATTGAAAAATCTCTCCTATTATCTATATTTAAGGATTCTTTTCACTAGTAGAATTTGGCAAATAAATGACTAGGTGACTAAAGCTTTTAGTCATAACAACTAAAAATGACTAAATTCTACTAATTTTTTTCAACTCAGTTATAAATGAGTAAATAAATGACTAATTTGGTCATTGAATAAAAAATTATTTAGTCAGAGAATTAAAAATGACTAAACAACTAGTCACCAAATACAAATTAGAAAAAAAATTAAAAAAAAAACATTTCAGCCAATTATTGGTGTGATGTATTGTGTGCATCGATGTATTGGAACTTATTCGTGTTTATTCGTGTTCATTACAGAAATATTCCACTTCATTTGTTAGTTGCAAGTTAGCCTAAAATTGAGGCATTTTGATTAGTTATAATAGCTACTTTCATGCATGATAAAGATTCATAGAGGACCTGGAGACTTTTGAAAAAGGCAGGAAAGGAAAGGAATTTAGAGTTTGTTGCAATGAATTTGAAGTCAGTGAGGCCCTCTACAATGAAATCAGAAGTAATTCAAAACCTTCATTACATTAAACACAAAATCTATAGCTTTCTTATTGGATACTTACAATAGTTACAATCTACTTCTCTTAATAATGTTCTTTTACAATTTTTCCACTATTCTGCTTCATAATGTGTTCAAGCTAAATATAACAAAATTTGGGTGTTTGTGCCAAAATATAATTTCGTCAAACAATTTTGATACATTTTCATTTCAAGTGTAAACTATCCTTGTGCAAATTAAACATGTGCTAGATTTACCCATAGATTACACATTTGAACAAAGATTTTTCCTACTACAGCTTCTTGTACCTATGTAAAAATTTCCTTTGCAATATCAAATTGACCCCTTTCAGCTAACACAATGGCTTCCCCATTTGCAACATAAACATTTCCTAGTCTCTATGCCAACACTTTACAATAGAGTTCTCTAGCCTTCTCAAGATGTTTTTCCTCCACCTTTGGATCCCTCCTCTTATTGCGAAAAGCTACAAAATAATTCCAATTTTTAAGTGAAATGTCAACATAAGAATTATTTGCATCCGATTCACTTTGTGTAGCTTTAATTGTTTCTTTTGCTTTAAGCTAGACATCTATTTTCAGTTCCATTTCTCAAAGCATAGATAAAGCATTTGATGAGTTTTTATTCACCTTAATTGCATCACCAATCAATTCTAGGATTAGTTGGATCTCATTTCAAGGCTGAGCCATGGCTGCAAGATGTAGATATGCATCAACATAATTAGGAAACTTTAACAATATTAGCATGTATAAAAGATTTTCTTTTTTAGTATCATGTAGCTATTCAAACAACCTAGAAAGATTAAATTGTGTTGTGACTTTATCCCATGGTAACTCAAGTGAAATACCACCTTCTTCTAGTCAATGGAAGAATTTCATATCCTTAAAGAGCACAAAAAAATATGCAAAATTGGCAATAGGGCTTTTATTTATGAATTCAACCCAAATTCCATTTCCTTATGCCTCCATAAAATTTTGTTGACCCAACTCTAGTTCATCACACTCAAAATGAAGAACCACAATGTTGTTTAAAAATTGAATGGGTACTTCTTTTCTCTTCTTCATGAGAGACTTTGTTGTCTTAAGAGAATCTAAGGTTGCATTGGGGTCTAATGATATTAATAACTCACCCTTCTTGATAAATGCATGGGAATCACGTGGATCTATGTGAGTTGCCTTTCTTAATTTCCAAGGCCTTCTCTTCCAACCCTTGTTGAGCATATATATGGCCTATGACTTTTAAGCTCTCACAGTTCTCAGGGTGGACCTCCAAAACCTTTTCAAAATTTGAGAGAGAACTCTTAAGATCTCCCAGCTTTAATTGAACCTATCCACAAAATCCTATGGCCTCTAGCTTTCCTTGACTGATGCCATGTAGTAGTTCCCAATGGTGTCATAATATCCTTTACTATCATAAGATCACACAAGATTATAATATGAATGAGATTTCATGAGAGGGTGGTCAGTTGAAACAAGAGTTTTCTTCGTCAACAGTTCCACAAGAAAATGCTTCCCTCCAATGAAGAAAAAATGGTTTGCTAAATGATTCAATGTCATTGCACAATATGGGTATAATTCAAAGGCTCTACGCATCTTTTCCATTCCTTCATGAACATTACCTTTTTCACTAACTATGAGAATCCTACAATTAAAAAGTGCACAAAACTAACCACAAAGGTTTTTCCCCATTTCAAACAACAAAATTGCCAAAAAAATGTATTTAAACCCTACAAAATAATGTAAATAAAATCATGTTGATTTTTCGTTCCAAAAAAAAAATGAGACCATAGCTTGTTGCTTACTATTATGCTTTGATAGATTTTTTCCAAGCATCCATAGCTTTTTGAAATCACCTATTTTAGGCTTTTAGCCATAGTAGCAAGGTAGTGAACTATTTGATAAAATGCTTTGGTAGACATGTATGAAAATGTGGTAGCATAGACAAGGCAATGAACTTTGGAAAAAATGTCTCAAAGAAATGTGGTCTCATGGCGATGGAATACCATGATGAATTCCATGACAAGTGAATTTTTATGGATTTTCATGGTATTCCATCACCATGAGACACATTTCTTTGAGGCATTTTTTCAACTAGTTTGTTGCCTTGTCTATGCTATTGCTTACTATTATGCTTTGATATATTTTTTCCAAGCATCCATAGCTTGTTCGAAAGCACTTGTTTTAGGATTTTAGCCATAGCAACAAAGCAGTGAACTGTTTGATAAAATGCTTTGGTAGACATGTATAAAAAATTTTGTAGCATAGACAAGGCAGTGAACTTTTTGAAAAATTTCCTCAAAGAAATTTGGTCTCTTGGAATGCCATGACAAGAAAATGCAATTGGTAGCTACTCCTAGTTATTAGTTATGCAATGTGAAGTAATTGCATAACTATTTAGTTTAACTTTGTAAAAACTATATTGTAATTGAAATTTTATCATCTATCAACATCTAGTTATTAGTTATGCAATGTGAAGTAATGGTTTGAGTTTGAAAGATGAACATTGCAATATAATTAACAATTTGAATATAAACTACAAAAATCTATTTTTTAAAATTCATTAGTTAAACTCTCTATTTTATTTTATCTCTATAATTCTATTGCTATGGAAATTCCTTTCAATTAAAAAAATAGTTTTTGTCTCTTATTCTACAATTTTTTACATTTTTTCATCTATTAGTATCTAGTTATTAGTTATGCAATGTGAAGTAATGCTTTGAGTTTGAAAGATGTGCAATGCAATGTAATCAAAAAATTTAATATAAACTACAAAAATCTTTTTTTTACAATTCATTAACTTTAAAATCTCTATTTTATTTTCTCTCTATAATTCTATTGCTATGGAAATGCCTTTCAATTAAAAGAAAATAGTTTTTGTCTCTTATTCTGCAATTTTTTACATTTTGTCATCAATCAGCATATAGTTTTTAGTTATGCAATGAGAAGTAATGCTTTGAGTTTGAAAGATGTGCAATGCAATGTAATCAACAATTTGAATATAAACTACCAAAATCTATTTTTTACAATTCATTAGTTAAACTCTATTATATTTTCTCTCTATAACTCTATTGCTATGGAAATTCCTTTCAATTAAAAATAATAGTTTTTATCTCTTAGTCAACAATTTTTTGTTGCTATGTGTAGAATATTATAGATGGGTTAACAACAAAGGTTGACTATGAAGATGAATACCATGCATTTGATGAGAGAGTAGCTAATGAGAGGGACATGGAACAATATCCATGTCCATGTAATGACTATCTTGGTGGAAAGATGAGAAAAAGAAGTATTATTGACTTATGATAAGATATGGGCATAGTGGTATAAGCCCTTGGAATGTCAATTATTATAAAGATATGACAGAATGGTAGAGTGTGAGAGATGAAGAGGCAAAAAACATAGATGAAGTGGCATGAAACATAGATTAAGAGGCAACAATGTTAGACAAAGGGTTTGAAGTTGTTAGAATGTTGAATGAGGGTCTAAATGATGATTGAGCCAAGTTGATGGAGGATGATTTAAATCTTGTGTATGCTAATTGCAAGTTAAGTCATTTGACAACAATCCTTCAAATTATTAACTTGCAAGTGGTGCTTGGTTGGACAAATAAGAGTGTAGATTAATTATTGGTATTATTAAGTTCATTGTTACCATTTGACTCCACATTGCCAAGAAAACAAAGTCAATGTAAAAAGGAAATCACTAAGCTAGGATTAGGGTATAAAAACATCCACACACATGTCAATTAGTTGTGGTTCTAGAAACGTTCTTCACCACTTTCTGGTAATCCCACGGTACTCTGAATGTATAGGTGTAGAGACATAGTTGAACTTATGCAATGGCATGCCCAAAATAAGAGCACTAATGGAAAACAATGACAGGTGCCTGATTCTAAGACGTGGATGTTTTTAATAATAGATGGCCTGATTTTTCTCAAGATCCTCATAATATAAGGCTCGGTTTGGCTCTAGATGGGGTGAACCCATTCTCAAATCAAAGTACTAAATGGTAAACTTGGCCAGTGTTTTTAATAAATTATAACTTTCCTCCATGGTTAGCAACTAAACCATTTTTCTTAATGCTATCATTGATTATAACAATAAAGAAAATCATGACTTTAGATACAATTAATGCTTATCTAGAGCCATTATATGATGAGCTAATGGAATTATGGAAAGGAATTGAAGAAATTCAATCTTTAAGGGATGGTCATTCAATCAAATTCACTTTAAGAGCTTCCTTATTTTTTATGATTCATGATCTTCTTGCATATGGCACATTGTCTAGTCTCAGTGTTCATGGATACCATGGATGCCCTACTTGCAACTTTAAGTATTTTTTGAGGCACTCATGAAGTTTACGTAAGTATATTTATTATGGACATTGTCCTTACCTAAAAATGGATCATCCATATTGTCAACAAAAAAAATGATTCAATGGTCAAGAAGAGAATTGTGAAGCACCATTGCTAATAACAGGTGATTACATTGTAATTAAAAGTGGCCAATCATATTTACAAAGAGGGGAATCAAGTGGCTGATGCCTTAGCCAATTTTGGCACACACTGGAATTTGTCCAAATGCTAGCATGATTTAAGTATACTTCTACCTAATATTCAAAGTATTATAGTGAAGGAACAAAGTCTTTACTTGACCCATGATGAAAACACATGTGCTTAGCTGGATTTCTAGGGGGTCCGCATGCTTTTTTGTTGGGCTATGTGGTCTTATTGTTTTGATGAGATGGATGATTAGCTGTATCGATGGGATGGATAACAAGTGGATTTTTTCAAATTATGGGATGGAGCCTATTTGGAAAAAGGAAATCATGTTTTGCTGCGACAAATACTAGATTATTAATTCTAAGCTAGACCGTACTTGTCATAATCTTCTTATGGGGATCTACTTAAGCTCTCATATTTTCAAATTCTTTGGTTTTGATTTTGATGTGACTCTTAATTATGAGACAAAGCTCCTTTTTGGCTTTTCTTTATCTGCTATTTTGGTTTGGTGCCTTATAGCTTCTATCTATGGTGTAACTAAATTTGGCCAACCTTTTTTTTATCAATTTGGAGATTTCCAACTATGGCCCCATGATTATCCTACCTAGATTTTTGTGTTTATGCTATGTGGAAGGAAATCCTTCCCTACCTATCATGTCCTTTTTTCTTAGCCATTTGTGTGAGGAGATCCTCATTAACTCCTCCACTAATATTGTTTAAGGAAAAAAATTTGCTCATGCATGTGACCTATCCTTAGGCTTGATTCCCAAAGATTGTCATTTATGGATTAAATGCCTTATTATGTGGATGATTGTTCACCTTGCTATTATCTCTAACGTTCTATTTTGTCAAGGTTCCTGGTTAAACTATGTGTAGTACGGAATCATGGGGGGTGATAGGGTGTGGACGAAGTTGGATAATTGTAATGAATTTCGCAAGGATCTATTGGTCTAGCACATTTGTGTCAAAGGTGGCATTGCTCTTCTGATGGAGAGACTTGTAGGCCATGACCCTAATCTGTTGAACCATTTTGTCAACTCTTGGAAGAATCGACATGTCTCTCTGGGAGGCATTTCCTTTATGGTGGATGAGGAAGTGATTGCATAGGCGATAGGTCTCCAATGCTCTGGTATGAAGCATCCCAAACATTCTAAGACCCAAGATAATGATAGTATGAACAAATTCTTTGTGGGGGATGAGACACTAGTGTACAACCAATCTGGGTTTGAATGGGAGGCTCTTCCTCAGTCATGGAACCAAGTGTGTCTTTCTCTAATGAAATATGTCATGCTAGAAGGTAGGTACGAAACCTATTACTTCTACCATTTTCCCTTGTTAAATCACCTTAGGCATAAATTTTTACTGAGCTTTCCCTTTTTCCTACTTATGGACCTTGAAAACTCAATCAAAAAATGTGTTGAGTATGCTACTTTAAATCCTAATGAACCTACTTCCGTGCCACTCCACCAGGGTCTTATCCTAAAACTCTACCACTTTCATCCAACTTTATTCCATCTAAAACCCATTTCAACCATCTGAATTGGGGAAATTGAGCCCCCCACTATGACCAACTTATCTTCGGCTAAATCTAAAGGCCCTATCAAGAAGAGTCACTCGATCCTTGCTAATTCTCAGAAACCCAAAACTGCTACCAAAAAACTTAAGGGTATCGAGGGAGCTTCCCAAACCAGTGCAACAGCTAGCCTGTGTGACCTCAAGTCTACCCCTACTAAGACTTCTAGTAAGCCTACCCTGAAAAATAAAGGTGAGGAGAAGGAGCCTCTGAATAAAGGGGAAAATTTTGTGAGCAAGGACTTGTTGGGTGATATGGTGGTTATGGAGACTATGGTTATTGGTTGTGATGCCATCATTTGGCACTTTGGAAGGTTGGTAAAGAACAAGAAAAAAGTACAAGTTAGAGATTTGGACACTAAAAAGGAGCTATCAGACAACAAAGATAGTATATTTGAAGAGGTTTTGAAGGGAGAGGAAGGTGAGAAAGCTAGAGGCCCATCATCCATTCCTGACAAGGGTAAAGCTTAGAAGGAGGTTTCGACATCTAACTCATCAGAACCGCTAGATATTGAGTAGAATGATCCTAACTACACTACGGGAAATGGGGAGGAGCTCGATGTGCTAAAAGAAAGAATGGACAAACTGGACAAAAAAATCTATGGTTTGACCTGTTTCATGGTCAAACTGGTTCACTATGTCACTAGTACCCTATCAGCTGCTATGAAGGACGAGATGGAGATGAAGAAGATGAAGACTACCAGAAGTGGATTGGTGATGATTTGGTTTAGCTTAGGTCAAAGAACTGGGAGAATGCTAGCTAGTCTACTGCTGGTTTATTGTTGCTCTGTGTGTTGTTAGTCTATGTCTACTTTTTGTTTAGGTGTTAAGTTTTGATGCTTTTTTATCTTGGACTGTATTGGCCCTTGTGGATCTCTATGAAGGGTACAACACCCTAAAAATTTTGCTTACTTTATCAAAAATAGGTGATTACATTGTTGAGAATGGACAAAAAAGAAAGTCATTTATTGAAAATGATGGGACTGTTGGTAGTACATATGATCCATGCAATTAAAGTGGTGTAAAAAGGTTGTGCATATTCTATAAGTTTACATACTTTAAGGATATATCCATTAGGAATACTGTTGACTTTATGCATATTGAGAAAGATATAGCATATGCTATTATACAAACTCTTTTTGGTGCTTTTGATACTATTCGATCACTGAAGACTTTCAAAAACTAAATATTCATCAAAATCTTTGGGTTGAAAAATATGATGATGAAAATATAGAAAACCTAGTGCTCCTTATGTTTGGACAAAGGAACAATGTGCACAATTCTTATAGTTGATGTCTCAGACTCACTTTCCGACTTAATATGTAAGTAGTAGTATTAGAATCCAAACTGACATTAATCACTTAAGAGGCCTCAAAACCCATGACTATCATGTCATAATGGAGAATATTTTACCTATTGTGGTAAATATATTAAGTTTGGTGTTGTGTGGTCTCACAACATGCCCCAAGACAAAAAAGACTTGGGGACCTAAGTGGAAAAATATAACTCTTATGGAAAGGGCTAAGAAATTGGAAGATCACAAGAAGTGAAGAAAGAAGGAGAAATATTTGATAAAAGAAAGTACATTGTATGGTAAGTATTTCATGCACCAGGTACCAGGTACCAGAAACACAGAAAAGGTGAAAGGTAATGTGAAGTTCAAGTGAAAGACTTCGATTTGGTAAGAATGAGTTTGATGAAAGGGAGTCTAGTGTAGTGGAGTTCTGGTATTATTGAGGTCTGAGAAAGTAAGTGGGTAAAGCTGAATAATGGGTACTAGGTACCAGATTCCAATGTGAAATTAAATGTTAAAAATTTGAAAAATTCTATAATCATCCCGGTGATCTGGTATATGTACAAGGATTTATGATATGATTTTTGAAAGTGATTTGTTTATGATATTTTGTACTAAAATTTGAATAATGGTTTCATTTACATGAGATGTTATGATGTTTATTTTTTTTAAAAAGGGATTTAATATATGGAATTTGCGATTGCAAGAGATATCAAAATTGTGATGTAAAGCTCGAATATGGATGGTCAGGAAAACTTAAATCATGGATGGAATATTTTTTAGTCTAGTTCGATCACTCTGGGAGGTGATAATGCAAATGGATTTGAGTCCACCAGAATGTTGGGGATCTCAGTATTTCACATGTGGTGGGAACAAATGCTAATCTTTGGGAGAGCCCATTCCTGAGAGTGATAGAACCAAAGCCAAGCGAAGTGTAAGGGTGAAAATTCCACCTTATCATTCTGAATATATGGAAGCCCCTACATATTATCATGATTCAAAGTATCATCCTGGCGAAGATTCCAGATAAAAAGTATAACCTGAAGAGCTTCAACAAGTAATTGGAGTTGACTTCCATTGACTTCAATTGCAATTATCCTATTAGTCACAATATTCCAAGTGCCTTTATGAGATTGGTCCCTTATATTTCCTCTTATGTAGTTTTCTTATCCTATTTGAGCATTGTGTTCTATAAAAGGCCAAAGGATGCTTCATTTTCATTTTATGTTCAAAATTTGTAGATGTTGGAGGAGCATAAACTTCTTTTAAGTTTTGTTCTTTTTTTGTTGTTTTCAAAACCATTCCGACATAAAACTTTGTATGCACATAGACATTAATTGATATCAGAGCTTTATGGATAACTACCTATCTAAGTATCTTTTGTAGTTGGTTTTGTAAGTTCAACCGAGCAAGACTTATGCTACATTGTTTAAGGGTGCATATAGAACCTACTTGGTGTCCATAAATGAAACCCTCTCTTGAAAAGCTTGCGCCATTTTATATGTAGTTGTGAAGCAATATGGTGAAATATAAAGAAGTTTGCTTTGTTTTGATTAATTCTTTGGGGAATCCATGGAGAATAACTGGGAGAAACTTTTTTTTTCAATATTTTTATACTTTGTTTTAGAATAGATGTTTAATATTTTGAAAATGTTCCAAAAAAAATAAGTGAATGGAAATAATTTTGTTGAAAATATTTTATTTTCCATGAAATTTTTGAATGCTTAATGCTAAATCTATTTAAGTGATAGCAAATAATTTGTGATGGTTCATGAGATCTTATGTCAAAATCTTTTGGTTTCATGATGTTCAAGTTTGTCATTTCAATTAGGAATGTTGGTCTAAAATGTTCAAAGAAATAGCAGAATTAATAACAAAATTTCCCCTTGAGATTAACAAAAAATGTCACATCATTACTTGAGAACGACCCTAATGCAACCATGACCTAGTTACCGAAGACTTGGGATTGAACAAAAGTCAATATTTTCTCTGTGAATGTAGAATTTCCCCTTAGGTTGTCTTTGTTCCACATCTTTCAAGAAGGATAGGTTCTTCGTGGTCTTGTCTATGGAGATTTTATTTGATCTATTTAGTACGAGTGAAACCATCATCAATAGGAACTGGCACTAGAAGGAGGGAAAGTAATAGACACACATCTCTCTCTTGTTTGTTTGATATTTTTGGGTTTTATCCTTCGGAATTGGAGAATTGTGTTTTGAAATGTTATTCCTAAATTTGGCAAGGAGCTTGTAAATGATAAATTGAATGCAAGTTGTTTTTCATTATGGAAATTGGAAAATTTTGTAAAATATTTAATTAGAAACTGTATCCTTTTAGTTTTTTTTACTTTTAGTAGAGTCACCAAGTGTAGAATTCATAATACAATTGACCACGGTGAACTTGAGTGTGAATTTTTTTTAACTAGGGTAAGTTTGGCCATAAGTGGAGAAATTCCATAAACGGAAGAAGTTTTAACTGCTAAAAGAAAAGGATTGTTAATGAGAAAAATGTTCTACCCTAGTGGAGTCAAAAATATTAAAAAATTAACCAATAAATGGAAAAAGTTAGGAAACTGCAATTACTTTAAAGAAAATTCTAATGTTTTGCAGGGGAATAGGTGAGAATGTCAACATTCAAAGATATTTCATCATAAATGAGAAAAATACATCAGCGATTCATCATTCCTTGTATACATGGAAAACACAAATAATGAGATGGAGCGGGAAAATCGGGAAAGAAACGCATGTATTGTGCTTCAAGCTAGGAATTCATCAGCTATAAAAAGACATTTTCCTGATTTTATACAAGATATAGAATATCAAGTTTTTACTTTCTCCCTTTCTGATAATAATATAAATAGTGATATATCTTGGTCTAAAAAAATGCAAAGTGAAGATAGGGCCGAGGATATGAAGATTTTCAGAAGAGAAGGAAACAGAGAAATGAATGCAGTCGTTCATGGAAATGGACTAGGGATGGGAGAAGGTACAGTATTGCCACACTAGATGAAATGTGTGCAATCGGTCTTTAATGAGATCATTTTCATACATTTGAGCCAGATTTTGGGTAAGTACACCTTCGAATTTATGATGTTTAAATGTAGAAAATTTAAGATATTCCATTATTATAGTAGAATATTAAAAAAAATTATAAGAGAATTTAAAGACAAATTTATTGTAATTCGTACTAAAAATATAGAGGAAATAGCCATAGAAATTGAAATAAATTGATTTGTTAGAGTTAATCTTTTATGATATTAGAGTTAGGGTAGTTAGGGTTAGTTTAGGTTTTATTTTAGTTTTAGTTTTTGAGTTTTTAGTTTTTTTTAGGGGATTTCTTTGTGTTTTCTTTTTTTGTTTTCTTTTCTTGCTTCATTTTGTTTTTTTCTTCTTTTGCTCGGCCTCTGCATTAGTAAATTCTGCTTAAATTTATCTTATACATGAGATTGAAATTCAAGAACTTTGCAAAACTTAACTAAAAATGAGAGAATAAAGCCATGCACAGTAAAACACGCTTTTAAGAAAGATACCAAAGATATATATGTGTGTGTGTGTGTGACGTATATACATCAGATATCAAAATCCTTGCCAAAAAATTAAAAAGGTTCAAAAAGAAAGGTGAGAAAAGTTGCAAATGATAGTAGCCATTCAGTCGATCTAGGATGCCTCTACTATTAGGGCTAAATACCCTATGTAGGCAAGTTCCTGGTGAGTTTCAAAATCTTGGATATGGAGATCAATAAGAAAGGGACAAAGTGTAACCACTTCCTCGTGTTCCAAGAATTGAGAAATATCATCCATGGAGGGAATCCCAATGGTTAGATGTGCAACAACTAAAATGATATCCGGATTCTCCAAGAATTTAGGCTTCACTATTAAGTTGGCAGCAGCGCTAACATCTTCAACAGGTAGCACAATTTCCAGAAGTGATACTACAAAGTGAGAAGCTATGTCAGAGTAAAAACAAAAGTAGCGGCTAGATGCAAAATATCTTTCTCCAAGGACTAAGCATAATTTTGGCACAGTGAAACCAGAAGTCCTGATAATAAAGACCTTTTCAAGCCTTTGTGGTGTGATACTCCCCAAGAAAATTCTTTGTCTATGAGAACAACCCAATAAAATTGGAGTATCCATGGCTAAGAAGCAAATGTAAAGATACAGAATAGAGCAGAATTACATAAAATATATAAAAAGAGAAAGAAAAGAGAAGTGTGGAGAATTCAAGAAGAAATGGATGAATTTATAGAGATTTGTAAATAGAGTAGCGGTACATAGTTTCCTTGAGTAATTGTTTTTCTTGGAAGTCATATGTGAGGTGGTAGCTGAATAATAATCTTCAAAATTAAAGGTTAAATAAAATTTAAATTCTTTACACATTTGGTGGAATTTCTTTGAATTTGAGTAGTACAGAGATTGCGAGTCAAGCAAGTTGGAGATTTCAAAATTAATAGTCATCATTTCAAATTGTTTAAAAAAAATCGTATTAATTGTGGAGGTATTATGTGTGTGGATTATACAAGAAAATGAAACCAAAAATACATTACACATCATCACCTAAAGAAGTTAAAGAGATAATGTGTGTTGAGCAAGGCATGTGAATTTAATGTGAAATAGTGTGATCATGTTTCAAGGTAATCATGATATTTTGATCCATTAATGAAATGCAGTACTGTCAAGTCGAGATAGTCAGCAGAAGTTTTAGAAGTTGTCATAAATTTAATCAAAGGGGTGGTAACTAATGTTTCTAAATTTATATTTAAATTTGGTGATTAAGTTTTCTATTGCTAAATTTTAATTTATGCATATTTTTTAACATATAACGAGCTACAGTTAGGATTTGGCATAATTAGTGAAATTTAGCTAGAAAAATATACTTACAAGGATTCATTAAATAAGTTTTTGGGAAGTAGTGAATTGATGAAGGGATTTATATTGAATGAAAAATCAAAAATTAACCTTTGCTACCACTATAATTTCCAACCTAATAGTGGTGCTTCAATGCTTGCAAGTTGATAAAAGAGATATTATTGCAATATCAAAAGTGAAAAATGAGCTATCATTGCTATATTCTATAAAAAAAAAATTAAAAAAGTGATATCAACTCTATAGGCTATCAAAATAACTCTACCGGGGCTATGGACACCTGACTGGCAGTAGAGCTATGTTTGGGGGAATTATAGAGATAACCTTGTTGGGGCTATGGATGATTGATTGAGAGCAAGGCTCTATCCCTGGTTGGCTTTGGAGGATTATTATACTATGTAGTTCAATGTTAATGAACTGATTCTTTTTACTAAGTTCTAAAAACTGGAATTAATCAAGAGCACACACGAATGTTTTTGGTGGAGTTTAACTTTTTATGCCAAAATATAAGTAAAGGTAGAAATTTATTGTTTTAAAATATGTATAAGTTTTAATTTACAACTGGTGATTTAATTTCAAGTTTAATTTAAATTTAGTTTTATTGGTTGCAAGTTGTTGTGTGGTCTCACAACATGCCCCAAGTGGGAAAATATAACTCTTATGGCAAGGGCTAACAAATTGGAAGATCACCAGAAGTGAAGAAAGAAGGAGAAATCTTTGATAAAAGAAAGTACTTTGTATGGTAAGTGTTTCGTGCACTGGGTACCGAGTATTGAAAACACAAAAAAGGTGAAAGGTAATGTGAAGTTCAAGTGATAGACTCTGGTCTAATAAGAATGAGTCTGGTAAAAGGGAGTCCAGTATAGTGGAGTTCCAGTATAACCGAGGTCCAAGAAAGCAAGTGGGTAAAGCTAAATACTGGGTACAGGGTACTGGGTTGCAACATGAAATGAAATGTTAAATTTTTTAAATTTGCATAATGATCTCGGTGATCTAGTATATGCACAAGGATTTATGATATGCTTTTTGAAAGCGAATTGTTTACGAGATTTTGTACTAACATTTGAATAATGGTTTTATTTACATGAGATGTTATGAGGTTTTTTTTTAAAAAAAGGGGATTTAATATATGGAATTTGTGATTGCAGGAGATATCGATTGTGATGCAAAGCTTGAGTATGGACAGTCAGAAAAACTTGAATCATGGATGTAATAATTTTTAGTCTGGTTTGATCACTATTTGGAGGTGATAATGTAGATAGCTTTGAGTCCACCGAAATGTTGGGGATCTCAGTATTTCACATGCAGTGGGAACAAATGCTAGTCTTTGGGAGAGCCCATTCCCAAGAGTGATAGAACCAGAGCCAAGCGAAGTGTAGGGGTAAAAAATTCCACCTTATCATTCTGAATATATGGAAGCCCCTACATATTATCATGATTTGAAGTATCATCCTGGTGAAGATTCTAGATAAAAAGTAGAACCCAAAGAGCTTCAACGAGTAATTGGAGTTGAATTCCATTGACTTCAATTACAATTCTCCTATTGGTCACAATATTCCATGTTCCTTGATGAGATTGGTCCCTTATATTTCCTCTCATGTAGTTGTCTTATCCTATCTGAGCCTTGTGTTCTATAAAAGGCCAGAGGATGCTTCATTTTCATTTTAATTTTAGAATTTGTGGATGTCGAAGGAGTATAAACTTCTTTTAATTTTTTTTTTTGTTTTCCTATTTTCTAAGCCATTCTAGTGTAAAACTTTGTATGCACGTAGACATTAATTGATATCAGAGCTTTATGGATAGCTACCTATCTAAGTATCTTTTGTAGTTGGCTTTGTAAGTTTGGTCGAACAAGACTGTATACTACACCATTAAGGGGTGCATACAGAACCTACTCAATGTCTATAAACGAAACCCTCTCTTTAAAAGCTTGCACCATTTTATACATAGTTGTGAAGCAATCTAGTGAAATATAAAGTGGTTTGCTCTATTTTGATTAATTCTTTGGGGCATCCATGGAGAATAACTAGGAGAAACTTTTATTTTTTAGTGTTTTTATACTTTGTTTTATAATAGAAGTTTTATATTTTGAAAATGTTCCAAAAAATATAAGTGAATGGAAATATTTTTTTTGAAAATATTTTTCCATGAAATTGTTGAATGCTTAATGCTAAATCTAAGTGATAGCAAAAAATTTGTGATAGTTCATGAAATCTTATGTCAAAATATTTTGTTTTCATGATGTTTTAGTTTTTCATTTCAATTAGGAATGTTGATCTAAAATGTTCAAAGAAATAACAAAAATAATAACAAAATTTCCCCTTGAGATTAACAACAAATATCACATCATTACACAAGAGCGATCCTAGTGAAACCATGACCTGGTTATCAAAGACTTGAGATTGAACAAAAGTCAATCTTTGCTTTGTGGATGCAAAATTTCCCCTTAGGTTGTCTTTGTTCCATATCTTTCAAGAATGATAGGCTCTTTGCGGTCTTGTCTGTGGAAATTTTATTTGACCTTTTTACTGCAAGTGAAATTGTTGTCAACATTTGGAACAGGGGCCAAGATTGGTAGTTACAAGGTTGGGCCTAATATTAAAGAGAATAAGTTTACATGTATTAGATCCTTCAAACTTTGGTAGTTTGAGAGAGGAGGTGTTGAAGTCCTTTGTCTATTAGAAATGGAATTTCCACCAATAATCTTTAACATTTCTATGCATCTTTTGATACATCTATAATGTGAACTAAAGCATTATGGCCTGATAAGAGCAAGATGGATGTATCCTATAGAACGATAAATGAAGGTTTTGAAAAAAATTGTTTGTACTAGGGAAAAATCAGAAGGCAACATGTTTGAGGGATATTCAATGTAAGAGGCCATGAGATTTTGTACATAATATATGAAGGATTTTGAAAATGTCAATTGATGTGTATGGGATGATGAAGAAGAAAAGACAATTGTAGGTGAAGTATTAGAAGTCAATGGATGTTGCTTCAAGCTCTCATATCAAGAAAGAAGTGTGATACATGCCTATATTCTTCAAAACACATCTTTGTTCAATAAGTGGTGAAGGTAAAAAAAAATTTACACAATAATTTATTTACTCAATTGCATTTACACATTTATATTATTAATCTTACTATTTGTATATTAATATTATATGTAGCAAATATGAAGAAGACAATCAAGCTTGGATGCAACATCGACCTCAAAAGTGCAGATGTCATGTTAATTTGATTAGAGGTGATTCTTTTCCAAAATTTGAAGAATGGATTGCTAATACAATCAGTGATGCAAAAGAAGAAGGTCAAGATATAACAACAAAGGAAAGTGATATTTCACAATCTCCACATTGATGGATTATGGGTTTTAGTGGAATGTGGGCCTATGGTAGTCATTTAAGAGTGGAAGAAAAAAACAAAGGAAAGAAAAATTGTGATTGTGTTGTTAGTGCTGAATTTATTCACGAAACTAAGAAGAAACTTTATGTTGGATTCATCCAAGAAATTATTCTAGTGGACTATGGTGAAAATAGTCCTATATTATTAAAATGTAAGCAGATCCAACCATTCGCAGTACAATTTGACAAGTATAAATTTGTACACACAAATACAAGATAATTTTTATTAGAGATAGATGAGCTATATGTTTCCCCTCTTCAAATTAACCAATAATTTCTAATGGATGATGTAAGATGCCCAAGATGGTCGTATGTCATTCAAATAGAGTCTCCTTCAAAATGAAAACTCATGGAAGTTGTTGATATAATGCCTGATGGGCAATATGTTAATTTACAAGAAACATTCAAAGAAGTGGATGAAGATGATGATAGAGTGTTTGAAGAAGAAATTTTGATTACCAATGAAGAGATTGGGAGAAAGAATGCATTGCATACATCATAGATGAGGATGAGGAATAAAATCAAGTAGATGTAAACATGAGTGATTAAGATTCTTATCTTGCTAGCAATGAAAATTATTATGAGGATATTTTGTTACCTTAAGAGGTTAGCTTGTCACCTAAACTTTGGTTATATGTATGGTTTAATTTATTATTGAATGTAATAAAGATCCTAGTATAGGTATGCTTATTCACTATTGTTTTACTAATACGTTTATGAATTTAATCATTATTATTCTATTGGTACATTATATACAAAACTTGAAATGTTCACTGTTGATTTGAAGTGAATTTAAAGTTAGGTTCAATCATTCTTCTTAGTTTTCTTACTTATATGCCCTATATGTTTTCTAGATGTAAACATATAATGAACATCTGTGATTTAATAATACATATAGATATCTTAAAATTAGATGAACTAAGCCTCCCCATTACAAACACATAAATAATCTCTTAGGTCTAACTGACACTAAAAACTAAAACTGGGAGACTACAAAATTAGAAAATTGTTCAATGTTTTCAATAAAATAATATCTAAAATATTGTATTCATAATAAAATTGATGCAGGAGCATCCAGTGGTGTAAGGGCAATCTTGTATCACCCAAAAATAGTTAAATTTCAAGTTTCTCAATTTTTATATTTTTTTACATTTTTGGATACCCTTTTCGTCATAATGAAATTCCCAATTTATGGTTTTTATTTTCTATTCCTGGGTTGAAAGATATTGTAGTTTTAGTTTCCCAGATTTGCACCTGAAAATCTTCTGAGTTAGATTTGAGGCACTTAGAGTTCCTGGAATGGCCCTGAAACTTTCCGAAATCAGCGTAGCAAATTTTGAGTGCATTATTGACCGAGACCTTTCCAATGGTTCAAACTGTTTGCGAATCGAAGTCCCAGATCAAAAGTTATGGCCCTGGGAAGTTGACGCACTTTCTAGAAGATACAATTGCAAATGTTCTTTTGAAATTTGAACTTCAAGTTGTAATTTTAAGCGCCAAACTACCTAAACTCAAATTTGAATGTTGTTTTGGCTCCAAACTAAAGAGGAACTCTATTTATGGGCGGGTTTCTAATTTTTGGGTAGCTTTTTGGGGACAAGCTCGCATATTGCAAAAGGGTTATTTTGTAGCTTTCTGTAACTTGCATGTCTTGTAGAACTTGGGGATTTGAGATCCTCTGCATGTAAGAAGTTCCATTTTCTGAATAATAAAATTATTCTCTTGTTTGTGGGTTATTTTCTAAGTCTCGGGCTACGCCCTCATCAAGTGGTATCAGAGCAAGGTTTTCTTGAGCATGTGGACAGATCGTCGATCGTGAGGCAGTTCACACCAGGACCATGGTTGTGGGTCGAGGTCAAGAAAGATGCCTCCACGAGTGATGTCTGGTAGGCATGGTGAAGCCAGAGGTGGTTGAGGTGGCAGAAATGTTGGTGGAAAAGATGCACTGGCAGCCCTCTAGAGACAGATTGATGCGTTACAAGAGCAGTTGAGAAGAGGGTTAAACCTGAGGGAGGAAAGTGAGGATGAAGCAGAGGAAGAAGATTCAAATGTAGAAGAGGAAAAAAAAGCAATTGATCAAGACCAAATGTGGCTAATAAGGGCCATTTCGAAGATCGGGAAAATACCCAAAGCAGAAGTCCCTAGTTATTCTGGAAGTCTAAACCCGGAAGAGTTGATCGACTGGATCAACGAGCTTGAAGAATATTTTAAGTATGAGGAAATAAAGGACACATATTGGGTTAAGTTTGTGAAAATGAAGCTAAAGGGCCATGCTAGTATTTGGTGGAAAGAGGTCTAGTTGGAAAGAAATCGAAGAGGAAAAAGCAAGATCACCAGATGGGATCGCATGGTAGAGAAACTGAAGAAGCAGTTCATACCAGTGGACTACGAGTTAGATCTGTTGAAGAAATTGCAAGGGTTGAAGCAAGGAAGTAGATCTATGAAAGAATATACTGAATATTTTCACAAGATAATCATCAGAATGGGTCACAAAGAGGCCAATAAGGAGAAGGTAGCCCGATATCTTAATGGGTTACGACCGAGCATTCAGGATGAGTTAAGCCTAATCAGAATGACCACCATTGAGGATGTGTATCAGTTTGCTCTGAAGGTGGAAGAGAAGTTGAACAAAAAATTTGATGGCAAGCAAAAAGGACGAGGAGGTCAAAGTGGAAGGGGCAATGGAAGACCTTCAGGAAGCTAAAATGATGATGAAAAGAAAAGTGAAGATGTGGGTACCAGCTGAAGCCAAAGAAATGAGAACTTCTACTACCCTCATGATAAAAACAGTGGTGATCAAAGAGGTAGAGGACGAGGGAGGTATGGACAAGGATCTGGAAGAGGTGGTTTTAGAGGAACGTGTTTCCAGTGTGGTGAAGAAGGGCATCGAGCCTATGAATCTCCACAACACCAAGGAAGGGCAAATGAAAGGCCAGAAGGTCGTGGAAGGGTTGCGCATGTAGATGAGGAGGCCCAATCTGAACATTCAGATGATGCTAAAAGGGGAGAAGCCCTAGGGATTAGGAGAGCCCTGGTGACTGAGGAAAAGAAACCAGAATAGAGGAAGAATTTGTTTTGCACAAGGTGCAAGTGTGAAGGAAAATGTTGTGATGTCATTATTGACAGTGGGAGCACCAATAATCTGGTGTTAGAGGAGATGGTCACAAAGTTGAAGCTGAAGAGGGAAAGGAACCCGCATCCATATTGGATTGCCTAGTTGCAAAAAGACTACAAAGTTTTGGTCAATGAGCAGTGCCTAGTAAAGTTCAAGATCGGGAGCTACCATGATGAGGTACTCTGTGATATCATCCCCATGGATGCATGTCACATGTTGTTGGGGAGGCCATGGTAGTTCAATAGGTGAGCTATACATGATGGCCATGCAAACACTTATTCCTTGACAAAGGATGGGGTTCGTCACAAGTTGAAACCCCTGAAGGAGACCGAAGAAAAGGTATGTAGTAGTACTAGAATTTGTTATGTAGATGGAAGAAAATTTTTAGAAGGTATGAAGCATGAGCATGTGTGTTATGCATTGATTCCTAGAGTGAGTAAGGAGGATAGTGAGAAGGTTCCAGAAGAAGTTTCTGGGATGTTGGATGAGTTTCAAGATATTGTTTCTGATAATGTACCTGAGGGTTTACCGCCACTGAGGAAGATCAATCATTCGATTGACTTGATTCTTGGAGCCAGTTTGCCAAATAAGGCAACTCATAGAATGACTCCAACAGAAAATGAGGAGTTGAAAAGACAAGTCCAAGAGTTGTTGAGAAAGGGTTTGATACGGAAGAGTTTGAGTCTATGTGCAGTACCTACAGTAATAGCACCAAAGAAGGATGTGGAGTGGAGGATGTGTACAGATTCTTGAGCCATAAACAAGATAACAATCAAGTATAGATTTCCCTACCAAGGATGGATGACCTGATGGACTATTTGAGTGGAGCTTAGTACTTGACAAAGATTGATCTGAAGAGTGGATATCACCAAATCTAGATTTGAGAGGGAGATGAATGGAAGACTGCCTTCAAGACCAAAGAGGGCTCAGACGTAGTGGCAACAGTGCCTTTAATAACTAATGAACTGCTAATATCTCATGCGTTTCATGAACGAGGTACTGGGTGAGAATTTATGAAGTTTTGTTATTGTGTATTTAGATGATATTTTTATTTTTAGTAAGACGCTGGATGAGCATCTGATGTATATTCAGAGAGCCTTTGAGAAGTTAAGAGAAGAGAAATTGTTGATTAATCTAAAGAAGTGCAGTTTTGTGAAGAGGGAGTTAGTGTACTTGGGGTTTGTTGTCTCAGTAGAAGGTCTCAAGATGGACCCAGAAAAGGTGAAGGTTATTCTAGAATGGCCTACCCCAAGAACTACTACTGAGGTGGGATCTTTCCATATTTAGCTAGTTTTTATAGAAAGTTCATTAGGAAACTCTAGTATTTGTGACCGACTGAACAATGAGAGGGGATAGAAAAGAATTAAGTGTATAAATGGAGCAGCAAAAGTTTTGAACTGCTAGAAGGTAGCAGTATAGGAGCACCCATTCTAGCCTCCTGCATTTCAACAAGGTGTTTCTGTGGATTTTGTGATGCTAGTGATGGACATTGGAGCGTTGGAGCCAAGAGGTAAGCCCATTTCCTATTTCAAAGAAAAGTTAAATGATGCCAAGAGAAATGGTTATGTATATGATCGTGAATTTTATGCAATAGTTCAAGCATTAAAGAAATGAGATACTATTTGCCGGGCTGAATTTGTTCTAGAATCGGATCATCGTGCCTTGGCAAAGACCTAAATAGTTAGTACCAAATCAAGCATATGAAATGGTAGAATTTTTGTAGAGTTATACCTTGTTTTGAAACATAGGAGGGAATTCAAATAGGGTTGTAGATGCCTTAAGTAGGAGGCATACATTGATGGAAAAGATGTAGATTGAAGGTTGGATTCAATGAATCAGACATCGATGCAAAAGATCTCATTTCACAGAGGTTGGAAGTTTGAAGAACTCATATAGCACAGACAAGGTACAGACGTAATCCAGATGGCATGTTATTTAAGAGAAGTCAATTGTGTATACCAAGGAGCCCATGAGGGAGAACTTAATAAAGGAGAAGCATAGTGGAGGAATGGCAGGACATTTTGGTCGATAAGACCATTTCCATTATCAATGAGCATTATTATTGGCCTCCAACGTCAGGATGTGAAGAAGTTTGTACAAAGCTATAGGGTATGTCAGATGGCTAAAGGAGTGAGCCAAAATACAAGCTTATATCAGCCCTTACCTATACCAAAGAGGCCATGGGAGGATATAAGTATGGACTTTGTTCTTGGTTTGCCAAGGACACAACGAGGGAATGATTCAGTTTTGTGGTGGTTGATAGGTTTTTGAAGATGGCACATTTCATTCCATGTCAGAAGACCCATGATGAAGTCCACATTGCTGACTTGTTCTTCAAAGAGGTGGTGAGGTTACATGGTCTACCAAAGAGTATTGTTTCAGATCGTGACACCAAATTTGTGGGGTACTTTTGGAGGACCTTGTGGAAGAAGCTGAAGACAGAGTTGAAGTTCAGTTCTGCACACCATCCACAAACAGATGGGCAGACAGAGGTTGTTAATAGGAGTTTGGGTAACCTACTGAGATGTTTGGTAGGAGATAAACCCAAGGGATGGGACTTGATCTTACCCAGGCAGAATTTTCTTACAACAATTTTGTCCAAGCGGCTACTATAGATCACCATTCTAGATTGTGTATGGAGGTAGCCCCGCGAACAGCTCGAGTGAGGAAGATGGACCAAGAGAAGAAAATAAGTGTTGAAGCCGAAGATTTTGCAGAACACATCAAGGATATACATGAGAAGGTAAGAGAACATATTAACAAGATGAATATGTAGTATAAGGCTAAGGCAGATCAGAAGCGGAGGTATAAGGAGTTTCAGATTGGTGATGAAGTGATGGTCAACTTGAGGAAAGAAAGGTTTCCAGTGGGAACATATAACAAATTGAAGATGAAGAAGTTCGCTCCCTATAAAATTTTAAAGAAGCATGATTCAGAGAATGCATATAAGGTAGAGTTGCTAGATGGATTCAACATTTCCCCTGTGTTCAACATTTCAGATTTGACAGAGTATCATGAAAGTGGCGTAGAGGAAGTACCAACGATGGAATAATGTGGGATTCCAGCATCTACTTCAGAAAAGGATGAGATTGAGGAAATCTTGGATAGTCATGTGGTAAGGAGTACCAGAAACAGGCAGTATGAAGAATATCTGGTGAAATGGAGAGGAAGGCCTATGGAAGATTCATCTTGTCTATCTAAGGCAGCAGTTGACTAGTTGGATTTTCCTCAACCATCTAAGACATGACGGGGTCACTTCTCAAATTACCCTGGGTGTCTGATGCAGGAGCATCTAGTGGTGTAAGGGCAATCTTGCATCACCCAAAAATAGTTAAATTTCAATTTTATCATCTTTCATATGTTTTTACATTTTTGGATACCCTTTTCATCATAATGAAATTCCTAATTTACATTTTTTTAGTTTCTAGTCCTAGGTTGAAAGATATTGCAGTTTTAGTTTCCCAGATTTGCACCTGAAAATCTTTCGAGTTGTATTTGAGGCACTTAGATCTTTTATAATGGCCCCAAAACTTGCCAAAATGGTCATAGAAAATTTTAAGCACGTTCTTGACTTCGATACCTTTCCAACAGTTTAAACGGTTCGCAAATTGGAGTCCCGGATCAAAAGTTATGGCCCCGGGAAGTTGGCGCACTTTCTAGAAGATACAATTGCAAATGTTCTTTTGAAATTTGAACTTCAAGTTGTAATTTTTCGGCACCAAACTGCCTAAGCTCAAATTTGAATGTTGTTTTGGCTCCAAACTAAAGATGAGCTCTATTTATGGGTGGGTTTCTAATTTTTGGGTAGAACTTTGGGGACAAGCTCGCATATTACGAAAGGGTGATTCTGTAGCTTTCTGTAACTTGCATGTGTTGTAGAACTTGGGGATTTGAGATCTTTTGCATGTAAGAAGTTTCATTTTCTGAATAATAAAATTATTCTCTTGTTTGTGGGTTATTTTCTGTGTCTCAGGTTGTGCCCTCATCAGTCAATCTATACATTCATTCTCCTGTGTTTATATTCTTACTCTTGTGTTATTTCTCTAACCCCTATATTGTGACAAGTCTCACAATTTCTTTAATAAAAGCCTAGTTCACTATTCAAATCCTCTATTTAATCCTTATATACTCTATAAATATGATTTTTTCAATACTAATTGAAACAACTTATTTGATTACTTTATTTTTATGTAGTGACCAATTATCAACCATTAGGACTAGAGTATTATATTTGGTTTGTGAAAGGTAGGCTCCCAATTATTCTAATAAGATCCAAATTAGTTTTTGAAATCTATCATAGATGGATGTAGTGATAAGGTTCTTGTTTGTAGATTTAAGAAAACTTGCTAGTGGGATGTAAAATATTCAATAGCTGAAAAGTAGGTAAGTGTAAATTCATGTGAAAATATAGCAATAAAATTGTATCTTATTCATAATGCCCTAATGAAGAATACTTAGTGGGTAACTTAAGTGACCCATTTACAATTCAATAATATATATCTCAAGGGTGATATGCCACATGGTAGTTAGCTCAAATTTTAATGAGATCCATTTTACCCATAAACGTTTAAGATGGAAGTACATGGAAATGCTTGAACAAAAAAATTACATTTTTCTAGAGGAATAATGCATGGTGTTTCTCATTATTCTATATGATATGTAGATAAATGATAATATTACACATGGTAATGGTTTTCAAATGTAGTGATTTTATCTAGAATATTATTCTTTATATCATGCTTGATATTATATTCAAGGTAGAGGTTTGTATGGTCATGTGTATATGTTTGAGGTTAATGTTTCATGCACATAGTCATATAAAGAGGGATATAATGAAAAATTGGTGATATGTGTATATTTCATATTTGTTGAAATTTGTTGGAAAAAAATTCCTAGAGGGTTCACCTATGCGAAGTAAATGAGATGGTATCATATGCATCCAAGATCGCATATTTCGAGAAATAAGTTGCATACCTATTATAATTTTGGTATAGGTTCCAATTATAGGTTAAATGTGTATAATAATAAAAAGTAAGGAATATGGTCAAGATCATAATTGGAAGAGATAAGGGGTGAAATTATAAAATTTAGTATTTCCTTGTGTTTACACTCCCACCATTGATCTGTGTAAGTAATTTGTTAGCTAGTGAAATGACATTGGACAAATTTCAAGAAATGGTAAACCAAATCCTCTCTTTAAAGGAGATTAAGATCTCCCCAAGGTTTATGTCTCAATAGGACTTCGTATTGGAAAGTAACCTTGTGATGAGTGTATATATTTTTCATAAGGGGCCAAGAGGTATGCTCGCCTAAAATAAGTAAATCAACTATATAAATAAATAATAGTTGAGTGAGTGCAGGATCATGGGGGTCCAAAAAGTGGCAATATGAAAAAAAATGGTTGATAATTTTTATCTAAATTTGATGAAACAATAAGGGATTATTGAGAAAATTTTTAGTTTTCCACCAATATAAGATATGCCTTATTTTGAATTAAATAGACAATTATTATTGATTTTCTACATGCATTATATGACTAATGTCCCAATTGGTATACTGATTAAAAAAATCTAAAATTCTCAAATGATTTTACATTTTTTGAATTTGAAAGATGTGACACATTCTATGCTTCCCATACTATAGGATAAAAAAATAAAAAATAAATTTCATTAATTTTTTACCAAGTTATGATGGTTAGACAAACAAGTTTTAATATTTTAAAAAAAATTAATAAAAATTCATACCTAATTATTTACTTGCAAATAAATTACCAAAAAAATGTGGCACAACCAAGCATGTGTCCTCTACTTACATTAAAAGTTTCAATTTTTTTTCTTGTACTTAGGTTGGTCAAATATACACCTACTTTTTAATATTTTTCTTGAAAATTTAGTACTATTGCATTGAAATTTTAAATTTTTAACAAATAGATTTACTTTTTCTAAAAATGGACTAGTATCTTAGAAACTACATTCATTTCGCTACAAATTATGTACTTACATATTTTTCAAATTATGTTAATAACCTATTCAAATTTTTATGTCAAGTTTACTAACTCTCTTTTACTAAATTTTTATTACCACTTAAGGGCCTAGTTTGGACTCCCATGATCCTACACTGACGTAGTTTGCTCGTTCATTATTTATTGGTGTCTAAAGGTGTTGGTTGTTTTTAAATTCCAACTAAATATCACAAAAAACATATGATTTGGCCATTTTCAATTATCATTTGCTCATAGGGATTGGCCAATGAATAGGGTATGTGCAGGATCATCATGGAAAAAACAAGCCCTTAAGTGGCGAAAAATTCAGAAAAATTAGAGTTAAGCAACTTGACATAAAAATTTGAATAAGCTATATATATTATTTCAAAAATATGTAAGAATAGAATCTATAGAAAATGTAATGTAGTTTCTAAACAACTAGGTTTTTTTTTTTTAAATCTATTTGGTGAAAATTTGAAATTTCAATGTAGTAGTACTTAAAATTCAGGGAAAAAATAAGAAGTAGGTGTCTGTCTGACCACCCTAACCACAATAAAATGATAATATTTTTTTATAATATTTTAGATATAAGTAGAGGACTCATGTCCTGATGTGATGCATATTTTTTTATAATTTTTTCCAAGTAAATAATTAATTATGATTTTTTATTACAACTTTTAAAAAATATAAAACTTGTATGTCCCACCACCTTAACTTGGTCAAAACTTCATTAAATTCATTTTTTTAAAATCCTTTAGTATGCGAAGCATAGAATGCGACACATGTTTCAAATTCAAAAAATGTGATACCGTTTGAAAGATATATATGTTTTTCAATCAACCTATCAATTAGGACTTTAGTCACAATTCAAATAGAAAATGAATAATAATTATTTATTAAATTCAAAGTAAAGCATAATTTATATTGGTGGAAAGCTAAGAATCTCCTTTAAAAATCATTTTCGCTTCATCAATTTTGGGTAAAAAAAAGTCGTCAGCCACATACCATACACATACCCATCATATCGCCACTTTTTGGCCCATCATGATCTTGCACATACCCAATAGGTAAAAGTTAAACAACTTTCCCTCTACACTTTGGGCTTTGTAAAACCCAGGAGGGTGATCCCAAAAAGTATTCACTGATATCCTATACTAATTATAAAAAATACTATACTTAGAAAATGTGTTCTATGTATATTTTCTTGATGATTATGAAAAATGAAGATAATATGGCATTATTCTTCAAGCATTCAACATTTTAAAGCAATAGAAAAAGGTAGGACTTTAATTCAACAAAACTTATAATTGTAACTTAGACACAAAGGTAAAGGATTGATGCCTTAACCCAGGGTGAAGGAGTCAAAATTAATGTAGTTGTAGTTGTAGAACAACATTTTACCCAAACATTTAGAGAATTTTAACAATCCATTACATCATTAAACTCAAAATTCTTATCCAATTCCTCTTAAAAAATCCCTACATACATTCACACAAATCTATACTTCTATTAAGGAGTTCAACTTGTTCTTTGAAAGAGATCAGCACAAATAGAAATACACATCCATAGGAAAATAATGGAGATTAATTGAATGATCTTTGATTCATTTCATTCATAACCTATGTGAAGTATACAGTGGAGACAACTGGCTTTAGAATTATGTCATTTGTATTCATAGAATACTAGTACTGTTATACAACATGAACAATTTATGAAAGACTTAGACTCAAAACCTATAATTAGACATAAATTCTATTCTCTGCATTTCTATTACAAAATTCACCAAAACATGTGTGTAAATGGCTATGAATTCCCTTTTATAATGCAAGGGAGAAACAAGCCTTAGGCCAGGTACACATGTCACCTTTTCATTTGATATATAGTTGCAAAATAAAAGACCTAACCATCCCTAAGGTAATATCTCATATGAGACAAAAACACCTTTTAATCTATTAAAGAACATTCCCACATTCCTCAAAAAAATGCATGTTGAGGGAGATGGTTGTACTTTAACTGAACATTCCTTTATCTTCAATCTCCCTTGAGTTTTCAAAACTTCAGGCCATAAAGCATAAATAGGGAAAAGGACAAGGATACACATCCACATTAGCACACACCAATCAATCACTTTCCAAGTCAAGAGGAGACAAACTTAAACATTAACATATCAAAGGCCTAATCTATAATTTTTTTGAGTCATGTGTTGTACTCCTCCTCCAGCCATTGAATATCCAACAAATTCTACACCTTTGAGTTGTTCTTGTTGTACCTGACATCTATTATAGTCCTAGACTCCTTCACAAATACATCTAGATCCACTTCCATTGTAAAAGATTATCAAGAGAATTAATTAGTTGAACATGTTGTACCTTTCCATCTTTGTAAATAAAAGAAGACAAAGTTGGGACATTGTTTCCAAATTTATCTTTCTAGCTTGCAAAATCCTTCAGGTCTCCTACTTCATTGAGTATTTGAGGCACTTTATTATCTTCCATATCCCTAAAGATCTTTAGTTTACTTTAAAATTGTAAGTCCAACTTACTTTGGAAAGAAATTTTTTATCTTAGTAGTCCAATGGCTTTCACTAGCTATGGTGGATTTGTAGGTGATTCATGATCACCATCCATGTTTGTCATCATTTCCTTCAAAACACTAGCCCTTGTACTCAATTTACTCCATACATTCTATAAATTCTCATGAATCTTAGAATGTCTCTTGTAGGCTTCCTGAATGTTTTTATAAACATTCCATACTTAGTTAAGTTTATGGAGTACATAGGCTATTCTATGTCCTAAGATATCATTAATGATATCTACCACCACCTTCTTTGTATCCTCCTTATTATTTTTGTCACTTTCTCTCACCATCCCCAACACTTCTTTCAATCTCTTAATCCTTATAGACAATGTTTTTCTATCCTATGCTAAAGAGATCTTGTGTGTAGGTAGGAGGTGGAAGGGATTTTAGTGTAGGATTCTCTTGAGAAGAAGTGGATTTTAACTTATTAAACTCTTCCAACAATCTATTATTATTTTCCATTAGTTTATCATACTTTCCTTGAGATATTTCAACAATGTCAACACTCAGCATAGCAACATGCAGATTTAATTTAAATTCTTGTATAGGATTCATTTCGGTGGCTCTCTTTATTAGAACATATCCAATAATATCACCCACTAACATGATTACTTCTCGATTCCTTGTATTTGGTCCCATATATCAAATTGCTAAAGTATTTAACCTTGGACTAAAACTAGAGCCAATCACTTTTTTATCATATTGCTCTTCAAATATGAATGTGTCAACACCATTCCTAATTGTATCCAGAGCAATAGAAAAAGATAAGTTCCATCCGAGTAATAAAATGATACCAATGTTCTTTACTAACCTCCTGACATCAATAGGAGAAATCTCATAAATCACTTTCATGATTTCTTCTTCTTCTTCTTGCTTCTCCACTTCTTCATGCAGTGAAGGATCAACTCCTTCCTTTTCCTTCTCAATCATTTTTTTTAATGTCATTACCTTTTGAACTATATGATAAAGGGGAAAGGAGGGTACTTTCCTACTCTATCCTAGTCATTAAATTATGTCCTAGGATTCCTAATTGGATTGAATAACAACCTCACAAGGTGAGTCGATTCTTAATGAGGAGGACCTAGGAAGGGGTTTTTTAAGCTTTTAAGGGTTCACCACCAAGAAAATGCTTGGAAAAGACAAATGAGCATTCAACCTACAAAACCTAGCTATGCAAGCTAAATGAGAGATGCAAATGAGGAAATTATGCAGCAGGGAGTTAGGGTGTGTGTACTTTGGAAGTCTGGAGATGTTGTGAGGACTTTTAAAATGGAAAGAAGCTTCCCAAATATGTCAAGGAGGACAAAGATGCCCAAGATGGCGTATTAGTCCGATTGCTATTGAGGTCTTGATCTCCAAGGCTTGTACTTTCTTCTCCTCCAATCTCAAGTTTTGAAACTTTTGAATTTGGCCTATAGGTGAGTTTATGTGAAGATGACAACTTTGTAATGTAACTTTGCAACTTTTACAACTTTTCTCTCCAAATGATCTTCAAGTCTTCAACCTAAATCTGCAATCCCCAATATGCAAGAAGGGAAAAACTTGTTTATTTTTAGTGAATAGGGGTTTTCCTTGGTCAAACCCCTTGTTGGTAATTAAACCTTGAAATTAAATAAAGAAATGAATTGAAATGATGAATGAAAAACATGCAATGCTACAACTCACCAAAACCCTTATAAAGTCTACAAACTTGTGTGTAATGGTTGTAATGGATATGGATCTTGAACCAAAAGGAATGATCTTGAATAGCTTAATTGAATCAAAACCCTACATCACAAATGTTAGTACAACACACAAGACGCAAGAAACTCTTTGATATGATGCTTGAATCTTGGTGATGGCTCTAAATGCTTGATAGAATTCTCTTGAATGCTCTTGTGAACTCAATTTACTATGATGAATGCTCTCACAAAAGACTTTGATTGTAATGAATGAATTAACCTTGTATTTATACTTATATATGCTTAATATCCAAAAATTACATCACACCAAGCCAACATATGAATTCATGAAATAAAGGAGGATAATCTCGCCAAGATTTGAAATTAAATCTTGAAAATAGCTCAATGAGGACTAAGATTCCCTAGGTGGCATCTTAGTCCCAAGTCATAAAACTTGGGGAATAGAAACCAAAAAGAGGCCCAATTAAGATGTCTCGAAATTAGGGTCTAGAGACCTTTGGGGGACAAAGACGCCCTAGGTGACATTTTAGTTCCAACCTAAAAATTAGGGACACTCTGATGAAATCATTAAATTATGATTTGTGCATTGGAGAATGTCTTGATTAGCTAAAAAATACATAATTAATAGGGCTTGTGAATGCAAAATAGGACCAATTAAGCCATAAAGAAGCATAAATAAAGCAAGGCAAGCCCAAACAAGCATGAAAATGTAAGGGTATACATTTTACTATACTACATTAAGCCCTCACTTTAGTGAGAGGATGAACTTGCTTCAAACTCACACTAAATTATCCAACCACACAATTAAGAGGGGTTCAAATGTACAAATGCTAGTAAGATATGATGATAATTAATCAAGAGGGTGGCCAAGCCCCCAAGATCAAGATCCTATGGAAAACCAACATAAGCACAAAGGAACGTGCTTGTAGATGATATATGAAACCATAACCAGATTGCAAACATACGCCATCAAAAATAGGAAAAAAAGGAAAAATAAAAATGCAAAAAAGGAAAACTACAATGGATCAAGCTTTGATTGGTTGTCCAACATAGTGGATCGGGTCTAGGCTATTTATCCAAAAAGGTTTACAAGTGGAACAAGCTATCCACTATGCAAACAAAACACATACTCACAAGGTCTAGTGAAGCTAAGTGTCCACTACGTGAGCCCTAGTGGACCATATCAAAGCCATACCTCCATGACTTTAATAAGGTACCAAAAAAATGCATGCTCACAAGGGCTAGTGAAGCTAGGTGTTCACTAGGTGAGCCTTAAGAAGTCCATATCAAAGCCATACCTCCATGTATTTAATAAGGAAAAAAGGAAAATGCAACAAGAAAGAGCGATGTTCAAAGGGATTTTGCCTAGTTCATATGAGGTCTTACTCTTAGGGGACATTGTTCTTAACATCTCCAAGAGAGGATAAATACAAGGTGTCATCCTAGGGAACATCATACCCAATACTTCCAAGAGAGAAAAAGTGCAAAAGGGTATCATATTGTTTACAAGAGAGGAAAATTGCAAGGCCTCATCCTAGGTAACATTGTATCTAATGTTTCCAAGAGAGGAAAAAGAAATATCACTCTTTTGAAGGAATTAAAACTCAAAGACACCACCAAGAGGAAAAACACATCACATAAAGAAAGAAAATCATATCAAGGAACATGAAAAGGAAAAAAATGAAAACATACTAGAATATTGCCAACATATGCCCCCACTTTAAAGAAATTGCTAACACCATGTTGTGATAAATTACACTAAAGTAGCCAAAAGGAAAAAAAATAAAGGGTTGCTCCCCAAAAACACATAAGGGATATATGGATTTGGGGTCAATATTTGTCTTTGTTGCAATGATATTAGAGAGCTCAAAATTGTCATCATTCCCCAAATACACATAGAACTGGAAGAATGACACAAAGAGAGAGAAAAGAAAATCCTTTGGGTCAACATGGAAGAGACATAGGGTGTCTTGATGCCTTGCATCATCCCTAAAAGGAAAACACAAGAAAAAGAAAATGAAAAGAAAATGATAAAGAAAAAATCTTTTGGGTCAACATGGAAGAGACATAGGGTGTCTCAATGCCTTGCATCATCCCCAAAAGGAAAACACAAGACAAATAAAAAATAAAATGTGAAGGAAAAAGGAAAAGCTTTTGGGTCAACATGAAGGAGACATGAATGTCTTGATGCCTTGCATCATCCCCAAAAGGAAAACATAAGACAAAAAGTAAAAAGAAAAGCAAAGATAAAAGATCAATAAAAATGCAAGAATATACAACATATAGAAGAATGAAGGTACAAATAGAGGAATGCACATAGAGAGATAAACATCAGATAGAACATCATGATAGATCACATTATGCAATAAAAAAGTGAAAATAAAGAAAAAAGGAGAGAAAAAATAAAAAGATAAAGAAAAGATAAAATACTAGTAAAGCACATGTGAGTCAACCATCCAGCAAGTCATCTGCATCCCAATATTGTTTAGTATATGCATAATGTAGATCACTAGAAAGAGGGATAAAATCAATTGTTGTACTAGGAGAATCACTAGGTTCAACACATGTTGCATCACTTGGTTTATGAGGATCAACACGGTTGTGATTGTCTAAGCTCATGGAAGGGAAAAATAAAAAATTCAACTCATTATGCACTTCCTCATTGATTTTAACTATTTCTTCATTGTCATCCAAGTTAACCACAACAAGAGGAAAAATGGTAATATCTATAGAAGGTTCTAGTCCTTGTGTTGGAGACATAAATTCTATTTGTTATGGTAAGAGAGGTGGGTCATCATTTATTACTTATGTTAAGTTCCAATTTTGATTTTCAATGTTGTTATCATCACTCATCTTTCAAGCAATAGCATGATGCCTATGCCTATGCTCTCTAGCATTGTGGTTCCTTTTATTACAATTTTCAAGTTGCATTTGTGGAGTGGGTTTTTCAACCATAGGTTCCATTTCTTCTTGTGAAGAAAGAATTGAAGAAACCATGGAAGGTTGTTCCACCACTTTCTCTTTGGCTTTATAAATTTTCTTAGGAGGTAGATTTGGACTTGTGTGGTTTTCTCTAGGTCTCTTGTAGGAAATAGGAAGGGATTATTCATGGATGGTTCTTGGTTTGCTGGAGGGTCATTAGGTTTATCATAGTTTTCTTTAGGTGGAGGAGGTTCAAGCATGGGTAGATTTTTTATCATGGGTGGAGGCAAGTTCTCAAGGGATAATCTAGCTATGCATTTTGCTCTGATTTTTTTGGTAGGATAGAAAAAGGAAGTTCTCATGGGATCTTATAGGTTCCATGTTCTTAGGCCAAAAATAGTGTAAGTAAAAATTTCCACAAGAAGACGGGGCTCTAAAGCCACTATGGTTCACAATAAATATTTCATTACTAACCGGAAACTTTAAGTACTTATGGACAATAGATGGGACCGCCTTCATGGAGTTGAGCTATTTGTAACCCAACTTCACACAAAATTGATTTGAATTAGAGATGATAGAGAATGATACAATTTATTTCTTTGGTCTTACTTGTAAAGGGAGTGTGATCAAGCCAATCATAGCACAAGAAAAACCATCATGCATTTTAATCCATGCTTTCAATTTATCATATCTATCTTGAGTAAGTTCAGGCAAATATACGAGTTCTTCTTTGATAACATTCTCTCCACAAATGGGGTCAATTAAAATCCCAGGAGTGGGCATCTTATTGATTCGTACAGCTATGTAAAGTGGACCATCAAGTGCATGTTCAATTATTTCTTTTGAAGAGAAAGTAATGTCAATGGTGTTATGGTGTGTTATTTATGAGGCTCAATGTCAATCACTCCTATCATTGTACTAATAGGACTTTGTTCATTAGTATCCATAGGACTTTTTTCATCACCATCCATAGGATTTTCTTCGTGATTGTTTGTATTCTCATCATTCATGTCAAGATTCATCACATCAGGCTTAGTTTCACTAGCCTTGGCAAATGAAATATTATGGTTAGGAATGAGATTTGTAAAGATTTCCAAGTTTTGGTTAGGGGGAGCTACAAATTTATTACCTTTATCATTGACACCTCCAATTTGGATATGATTAGAATCAATGAGGTATTGCACAATATGTTTAAGACACTTATATTGTTTTGTATGATGTTCTTTTTGTTGGTGATAAGCATAGTAGGCATTGTTTCTAAATCTTAGAGGTAATGGTTTGGCAGGGTTAAGGGGTCAAACAGGAGGTAAGGTAAGCATGTTTGTGTTTAAGAGTTGGGTCATAATATTGTGAAGTGTGCTAGGTAAGGGTGTAAATTGTCTTTGTGGATCCCCAAAGATATAAGGATTAATCTTCTTTATAGCATCTACTTGGGTATCAACTAGTTGGGTAGGTTGAGAGGTAGAATTGAGTTGAAGGAAATTTTTATTTTGTCTTTTGAAAGGTTGGTAGTTGTTTTGATTTGAAGCTTCAGACTTTTCAGGATGGGTAGGGGTGTTTTTCAATTCACTACCTACAAAATTTTGATAATCTCAAAGGGAAGTGCAAAAGTGCATGAAGGAAGGGATTTTCATCATGATGATCTTGTCTCTTATCTTGCTTTGTAAATTTTATATGAACATATTTTGAAGCTGGGAATAAAGAATCTTCATACTGATTTGGGAATAAATCAATTGGTTGTGTGAAATAAAGTTAGTGAATTTTTCACTCATTTTGCTTGCATCTCATCAAATCATCTAAATGGAATTTAAGGAATCATGTGCACATGGAAATGGTTAATAAAGGCCTAAAAAAGTTCATTGAATGAAAAAATTGAGTTATTTGATAATGCAGTAAACTAGTCCAAGGAAATGTCTTTCAAAGATCAGAAAAAAGTTTAGCAAAAAGTTTTTCCTCAAGGATAAAGTCACTACACAAAGCAGTAAAGGCATTAACATGATTAGAAGGATCCCCCTTTCCTCCATATTTCTCAAATCTAGGGATCACTATACCTTGTGGCACTGGAGTTCTCAATATCTCCAAGTATAGTGGGTTACTTTTGACAAAGTATGAAGGTGGACCATTTTGATTTTGATTTATGGTGGAAACTTGATGTTGAATGGGTGAAAGGCTTTATAAAAGGTGGTTAATGATAGGATCATTACTTGTAGTGTGTGATGAAGATGAATATGGTGGTGGTGTGTATGTGTTGGAAGGACCAATGAATGGATTGCTTACAAGAGGATATATAAGATGAGATGCGACATAAGTATAAGGAGCACTAGTGGAAATATTTGAAGTAGGAAGGATATTGATAGTTGGTTGCATTGTTGTGGTCACTTGAGGATTGGTATAGGTTGGAATTGAGGTTATAGTTGAAGAGGGAGGAGTTGGATTCCCTTCTTGGCTTTGCACATTGTTTTAAGCTTGAGCACCATTAGTGGTGGAAGGAAGATGTTTTCCAAATATTTAAGCTAGGTTACACACAAATTTCAGTCCTTCATCACTTTCCATCATGCAGTGAATACTATCTATGGTAGGGATAACAGTGTTGGAAATGTTTTTAGTACTCACACTATCTTGTAAATGAGCTAGATCTTCATGCATTTTCATTATGTTTTCTTGAGGGATATGATCAACCATTGTTTGAATACTTGGCACAACACTTGTAGGTAAGGTAGGAATAGAAAAAGAGGTGTCAAAGGTATGGTCCATACCTAGTGAACTAATACCAACACCAGAAGTAAGAGAGCTTGAAAACCCAAGATCCACAATGAGTGTTTTATTGCGAGATGCCATGAGTCTCGCACTTCGTCTAACCATAGTATTAGTAGTAGGATTCCAAGTAATACAAGTCATACAATGAATAAACCATAGAAAGTGCATTGAGCATAATATCATATGCTTGCAATTACATTTGAAAATTGGAATAACAACAATTCTAGAAATTGAAATAGAAAAATGAAGGTAGCCCACAGAAACACATAAAGTCAAAGTCAATATGGACTAAGATGCCAAGAAGGGCATCTTGGTCCTCCTAGTGAGATTCTAAAGTTCTAGGGACTGAAACAAACAACAAATAGTAGAGAGAGGATTCTAGAGAAAAAACCATGAAAGGGACTGGATGCCAAGAAGGGAATTTTAGTCCTAGCAGAGGTTTTTCTTGTAAAAATGAGAAATTTTGGATTTTCTTCAGTGTTTACAAATTGCCTATTCAGGTTGTTGATTTTTAGGAACATAAAATTATGCCAATAAATGCAAGGAAAGGTAACTAGGAACAAGCAATTGAATACAATGTTGAATGCAATAAGAACATTTCTAAATGCAATTAAGATGATGAACAATGCATTTTTTAGTTTTTTGAATGAAATTAAATGATGCAAGAAAGAAAAAAAATGAAACCTATATGCACTTTCACTTATGAAAATGCAAGAAATCCTAGATGAAATTTCACTAAATATGCAAAACCCTAGATGCAAGTTTACTAATACAAGATGCAATACTGTCTAGGTCTAAGACTTTAATGGAATCCAAATCAAAAAATGAATGCTCAACAAGGTCGGGTTCACCAAAATGAATCGTATGATAAAGGGGAAAGGAGGGTACTTTCCTACATTATCCTGGTCATTCAATTATGTCCTAAGAGTCCTAATTTTATTAACTAACAACCTCACAAGGTGAGTCAATTCTCAATGAGGAGGATCTAGGAGGGGGAATTTTCAGCTTTTAGGGGTTCACCACTAAGAAAATGCTTGGAAAAGACAAATGAACATTCAACCTACAAAACCTAGTTATGCAAGATAAATGAGACATGCAAATGAGGAAATAATGAAATAGGGAGTTAGGGTGTGTGTACCTAGGAAGTCAGGAGATGTGAGGATTTTAGAAGTGCAAAGAATCTACCCAAATATGCTAGGGAGGACAAAGACGCCCAAGATGGTGTATTAGTCTTGTTGCTATTTTTCAAGCAAATGCAAAGTCTTCAGATGTCAAAATCAGATTTGAAGGAATCTCTAAAAAATATACCTAGGAGGACTAAGACACCCAAGGTGGAATATTAGTCTCATTCTAAATTTCTAAAAAAACTTTGAATGTAGTCTTGAGCTTCAAGGTCTTCACTTGCTTCTCCTTCAATCTCAGGTTCTAAGACTTCTAAATTCGACCTGTATGTGAGTTTCTGTGAAGATGACAACTTTGTAATGTAACTTTGCAACTTTTACAACTTTACACTCCAAATGATCTTGAAGTCTTCAACCTAAATCTGCAATCACCAATATGCAAGAAGGAAAAAACTTGTTGATTGTTAGTGAATGGGGGTTTTCCTTGGTCAAACCCCTTGTTGGTAATTAAACCTTGAAATGAAATAAAGAAATGAAGGGAAATGATGAATGAACAACATGCAATGCTACAACTCACCAAAACCATTATAAAGTCTAAAAATTTGTGTGCAATGGCTGCAATAGATATGGATCATGAACCAAAGGAATGATCTTAAATATCTTGCTTAAATCAAAACCCTACATCACAAATGTTAGCACAACAACACAGATGATGCAAGAAACTCTTTGATATGTTGCTTGAATCTTGATGATGGGTCCAAATGCTTGATAGAATGAGCTTGAATGCTCTTGTGAACTCAATTTACTATGATGAATTCTCTCACAAAAGACTTGGATTAGAATGAATGAACCTTTTATTTATATTTATATATGCTTAATATCCCAAAATTACATCACACCAAGATGACATATGAATTTATTAAATAAAGGAGACTAAATACCGCTAGAATTTGAAATTAAATCCCAAAAATAACTCAAGGAGGACTAAGATGCCCTAGGTGGCATCTTAGTCCCCAGTCATAAAACTTGGGGCACAAAAATTGAAAAGAAGACTAATTAAGATCCAACAAAATTAGGATCCAAAGACCTTTGGGGGAAAAAGATGCCCTAGGTGGCATTTTAGTCCTAACCAAAAAATCAAGGAGACTCCAATGAAATCATTAAATTATCATTTGTGCATTGGAGAATGTCAAGATTAGTTAGAAAAAGAAACAATTGATAGGGCTTGTGAATGAAAAATAGGACCAATTAATCCATAAAGAAGCATAAATAAAGCAAGGCATGCCCAAACAAGTGTGAAAATGCAAGGGTATGCATTTTACTACACTACACCTTTGACCTTGTAAAATAGAAGAATAGGAACATAGAAAAATAGGGGATGATATCAATTGTGGATGGTATAATGGACCTATCTTCCTTTTTCATTAGGAAGAATGATCCGCACAAAGAATTGACTTACAACCCTTGGGCGAGTCAACTCAATGAGGGAATCTATTTATTTCCTTATGATTGAGAATGGGGGGATCAACATAAACAACACTTTTGGGAGAAAAAATAAAAATAGTAAATCACCACAATTATGCATGCTAACACTTGGATCTTCACCTTAAAACATAAAAAAGATAGAAACAACAATTTTTTGACATATCTAGGAAGGTCTGAATATTGTGCACCTAGCATAAAAAATCTTATTTTGGAGGGTTGTCAGGGAATGATTCCCCCATGGGCGAATGGGTCTAGGTCTCCCTTTCTAAAAAGTAAGAAATTAAGATCTCATTCCTTTGTCTGTACTTCCTTCTTGCACTTTTGAATCTTCACTCCTGAATCTATACCTATGATAAATTTGCAAAATTAAAATGTTGTTTTTTTGTGGATAGGGCTTTTCCTCAATCAAACCCCAAGTTTGGTAATTAAACTTTGATGAAAAGTATAGATTTAAAACATGAAAGTGTGTGCAAGCCCAAATCTTAAGTGTGTCTGAGATTATTAAGAGCTAAAATGCAAAGAAACCATATTCAAGTGTATTAGAATAAAATCCATAAATGAAACATAAAAAATGATGAAGACCTACTTTGAGAGATTTCAAATAACCCTAATAGATCATAAATATGATAATACCTTCCTTTAGGAAAAAAGTAGAATGATAATAGAAGATGAAACCACTTTGGAAATAGGTCATTAGGGTTGGTTTAATTTCTTAGTGCATCTCCCAAAACCTAGAATCCATCATGAATCTTTGACAATACTTGATCTTGTTGGAAAAATGAGCTTGAAGGCATGGAAAAATAAATACAATGTTACTCCAAGACTTCAACTTTGAATTCTTGATTGATTTATCCTTGATCTTGAGTGTAAATCCTTGTGATCTCATGTGAATCTCTCTCTTGTCTAGCGAAAATGATTGAAAGACTTAGTTTTATAGGTGTAGACACTAAAAATTTGACCTAAGCCTGCAAGCTCTATTTTTCATCACATTCGTCCTAGCATAATTAAAATATTTAATTATGTTATTCGGTCCACTTTCATCTATTAATTCAAGAGATGCTCTTTTTATTCAACGGTCAAATGACTGTTACTAATTTGATTTTCCAACTTTTTTTTAGCCATTTTGTCCATATCTCAAATTTCAATCCTATCCATTGATTCAACTTTTAATCTCGTTTGTCCATTCAAAATTGTCTTTTCTTATAAAATGGTGATTTTGAATTCATTTTGGCTCTCCTAAAGCTTTCTCGTGAATTTTTGGCTTTCTTGTTTTCATCCATTTTCCCACACACTTAGAGCTTCTCCTAGGCACTTAGAATTATTTTCATAGTAAAATCCTTCAACACTTGTGTAGGACATGGCATAGTCTTAGATTGCTCGCTTAAATCTGAGGGAAAATCATTATTTGTAGCAAGCTAGAAGATGTAATAGAGGTCAGCCATGGAGATTGAAGATTTGTGGTAACTTTGTTTCATTTATTTTCATGTTTTCTCCTTTGCACTCCATTATTTGCTTTGGGTTTTGGTTTATTGGCTATTAATCTGCTAAGCCATAAATTTTCTAGAGATACATTTGGTGAACTCGACATCTTTTAGTGCATTTTTGTTATTTTTGTACAGCTTTCTATCTTTGTTTTATAGCTACAAGTTTAGTAACAACACATTTGAATATTTTGCACTGCATTTGCTGCATCGTAACACATTCAACAAAACAAATGACAAATTTTCACCATCAAACTGTATTTGTGACCTCCCACGATGGATTCAACAAAAACATGATGCATTTGATAGGTATTGTGACGCATTTGTAGGATTCTAACACATTTGTTTGTAGGATAACACATTCGGTTGGTAAACCCTGACAAAAACTATTGTGATGCATTCGCTCTATTGTAATGCATTCACCTGGTGAGTTTTTGTATTCAGGTTTTTTTTTCCATATTTCTACATCTTTTCTTTTGTAGTCTATTATTGCTTTTGCATTCTCTAGAATAGGATTTTCTAGTTGCAGTGTGTGGTGTTAGGATTCTCGTGGGTCAAAGACATTTATTAAAAACTACTAACATGTGGTCTTGCAGCTACATTTGTCGAAGACCAATATTTCAAACCACCTGTTCATGATTTTTAGTTTAGGAACACTTCCATTGGTGCACTAAAATGAACTTTTGTTTGCAAGTGTTTGAATATGCTTGAAGGTGGTGCGTGATTATGCTCTCACCTTATGAAAACTAGGTGATCAAAAAGCCAGACCCACTTTATTTTTTGTAACCCTTAAGACTTAATAATCAAAGTATCCTCTCCCCTTGCACTTTTGAGTGATCCTGGGTGTAAGAGAAACAATTATTATTTCTAGAAATGGGCCTTCCTTAAGGGAAAAAGTACTCACCTTAAGGGATGACCCAACTGATAATAGGCTAAAGCCAAGCCACTTCTAGCTAGGATATAAAATGGGTGCTTGAGGAAAGTTCAAGTACCATGAGTGCGAATGTGTCACATGGATGAAGTACTACTCCCATAAATGCTATTGAGCATAACCTCTCTAGGCTAGAGTTCCACCTAATCAGTGATTAATTTCTCACCCCATGTGTGGCCACTTGAACAAATGCCCTTACTAGACACCTATTGTTTTAGAAGCCAACCATTTTTAGCCATTGCTTGGAATAGTACAGTGTGCAGTATCATGCCCAGCGATACTCACTATTGACTCCCTTGAGTAGAGATAGTAGTTCCTAGGAAGTGACTACCCAGGAATCCAAAGTTGGTGAGCCTATAGAAGTGTGTTCCAAGAAGGAATCCTATGCCACCAAACTTCTACTCTATCTGCTCTTGAGAAGGAGAGGTGTTTAGCACCAATCTAGGGTATATCAATGGGCTATACCAAGTATACAAACCCTTGGCCTATTAGGAACATGCTTGTCTTACGTGCATTTGCTTACACTAATTTTTTTTTCTTGTAAGTGTTTTCTAGAGTCTCAAACAGTATTCACAACATTCATAAATCTGGACACACACATTTGACCTTTGACAAATCAAATTTTTTCCTTGAAACATCAAAAAACTAAAAAAATTGCAACCTATGATGCAACTATTAAAATGCATTCACTAAATTGAAATGGATTTGATAATTCCTAAGACGCAATCGCTCTGATAAACTACATTTGATGCTATAAACACCACATATGCTTGCATCCTGACACATTTGACATTCATAGAAATGCATTTGCAAACCTCTGCCACAACTATTATCTGAAAAACCACATTTTCTTTAATTAAAACACATCTGACATACTATGATGCATTTGCTGCCTCAAACGATGCATTTTCCTGATACACACAAAAAATATGATACAAACAAGAACTTGAGTCCAAATAGTCTTAGCCCATGGTCAAAAAAAAATTCCAAGAGGTCTCTGTCAGAAACCAACCTTGAAATTGCTCAAAATTTTCATCATTCAACCACTAGTTGCATTTTTTACCATAGGCTTAATCTTTCAAATTTTAATTTTATCCATTAGGTTCATAATCATCATTTTTAGCATTATCTTGACCTTAGGTTTTCATTTTTTCATACTTTGGATTAGGATAACCTTATCACAATTTGCAAAATCATTGCTTTCAAAACTAGGTTATCTTGGACTTCATCACTCATTTCTATTTTCAGTTGTTGTCGCTTTTGTGAGGATTTCCAAATCAGCAGTCTAGTTAGGAAAACTCACTAGTCATCTTGACCTTGTCACTTTGTCATTTTCAACAAGTCCATTGGTAACTAAAATTGAAAATAAAGAGTAAGCTTAGAGTGCTTAGGTACTCTTGTCTCCAAATCGCATTCATTTTAGCTCCTACCTTGCATACTTTATTCCTAAAAAAATCCAAAAATATCATTCATCCTAGTCATCATTTTGAACCTAGACCTTGCATTAGTTACCTCATTAGTCCTCATTTTTCACTTTTCCATTTTCTTAATTGACATTATCATTGTCCCAATCAACAGGAACATCCTAATTTTCACTTTGGATTTTTGCATATTTATCTCTTCATATTGTCAACCTTTATCACACAAAAAGAAAAAAACATAGACTAATGTCATACTTACATTGTCATCATCTTTATTTGAGAAATTTCATTGATGGTGGAAACAAGACTTCAAATAAAGAAAAGACAAATGGCAGACTTTGGACAAGACTTTGACAACACCAACACCAATCCCAATGACTTGTCTTATGATGACCCATTTCATAATTTGAACATAGGATCATCCATTAGCATGTCAACTTCCTTTCAAAATCCACTTTTGAACAATTCATACAAAGAGACCAAAATGGACAAGTACTAGTTGAGGATTTAGACGTTGCCGCTCAAAATCCTAACATAGCTTCATTTGTAGAAGACTTGGTCTTGAACAATCCCAGTAGATACCTTGCTATGCTTTTAAATCAAGGGGAAAAAATACCAAAAGAATTCAACATTAATACCATAAGACGTTCTCTGAACAATGTGACACAAACCATGACATCTCAAAAAAACACGAACAATGCCTCCAATAGCAATAAAATTGTGGTCACCACACAAGTTGCTACTAACACCATTAATGTGATATCTAGTGGTACCACAAGTCAAAACACCTCCACCTCAACTAATACAACATATATTAGAGGAACATCTGCTATGTCCATTCCTACAATGTCCACATCATTATCACAAAAAATAGGAATAACCATTGGGTCCACATCAACGAGAGAAAATCCCACAAACCCTATGTTGGGATCTTCATCTATGATAATGGGGGCATCTTCATCACATCCTTATGGTGGAATCTCATTTAATCCCTTTGTAGGAAACCCATGATGAGTCTTCATTCAAGGCCCTCAACACAGCATTAATACATCATCGCAATTAAACATCCCACATGGACAAGGATAAAATATGAACATCCCACATGGACAAGGAAAAAATATGAACATCCCACATGGGCAAGGACAAAATATGAATATCCCACATGGACAAGGATAGAATATCCACATACCATATGGACACTTCCAAGGTTCAAACCTCAACATGTCATACGGACAATTCCTCCAACATGGGAAAGGAACTCAAATGACACAACCAATGCATACCTTTGGACATCAAATGGGTCAGGGATTTTAGATGCCTCAAATACAAGCACACATGGTTGGGTCACATGTTCCCACATATTCATCACAGATTCATACTCAACAGAAAATTCCCACTCAAAATTGGCAATACCAACAAATACCTAATTAAAACATACCTTACATATCGCAACAATACGTGTCACAATCAAATCCAAACTTTTAGGTGACCAATGATCCCATAGTACATGCCTTGCTAGCTAAAGTGGATGACCTTCACAAATAGATGGAAAATATGTAAACATGTGGCAAAAAGATGTCGATGTCCTATGACTTGTGTCCTTATCCTTTTGACATGACTTTGTACATGCCACCATTTCCACCTAGCTATGTCACACCCAATTTCACCAAATACAAGAGAAAAACAAATCCACTTGACCATCTTCACGAATTCCCCACAAGTTGTGTTGATATTTCCCATGAACACACATACCTAATGCAACTATCTCCTAAAATTCTTGTTGGCCCAACGTTAGAATGGCTCTACACATTGCAGCCCATAATTCAATCATGGAAGGAATTTTCCAAAAAAAATGTGTGAAATTATACATACAACATTGACACAGACACTTCCATCACCAACCTATGCCAACTCATGCAAGAAGAGGCGGGTGATACTTTCATACCATTTTTCCAAAGATGGAGAGGCTTGGTAAGCCATTGTCACATAGATATTCCTAAAAAAGAGAAAGTGGATGTGTTCGTACAAACACTCCTAGGCCCACTAAGAAATGGCTTGTGTGTCCATTTTTGTTGAACAAGCCCTCATAGCTGAAGAAAAACTGAAATATGGTTTTGAAAACATAAATGAAAACCATCCTCTTGCTAACAAAAAAAAATATTGGGTTAAGAATAAACATGTCACCAATGATGGTGTAGTTGATGCTAAGGTTGTTAATGATATGGATCCTATGATTACTCTAAAAGAGGCACAACCACAAAATACACAAATGATGACACACACCTATGCTACTAATGTTATCTAGTTAAATTAGAATAACCAAGGAAATCAAAACAATCAAATTCGAAGGAAGCCTAGACAACCCAAACAATTCCCTAGAGGACGTACATGCACTCCCTTGGGTGAGCCTATTGAATAAGTTCTTAGGAAATTCCTTCAGAATGGTGTCATTACACTTGAGGACTACAAACCATATGACCCTAGGTAGTTTAAACCATCTTGGTGGGATGATAATGCATTTTGTGACTATCACCAAATAAAAGGACACAAAACCTCTTCCTATAAACAATTAAAATTTTTGGTACAAGACCTTATTGAAAAGCGTATCATTGAAGTTGGTGGACCACAGTTTGCTTCTAGTACGAGTCATACAATACACAAGAACCCACTACAGGATCAGGGTTTTGGAAACCCTTCTACGCCAAATACAAATATCAATAGTCGAGCCAACTACACCCGTATTGGATATAACTATTTTGGGGGACCTATAGTACATCACATTAGAACAATTGAGGAACATGTATAGACAGTCATTTCCAGAAAGGCCCCTAAATGTAATGTCACCACCTGCAGCAAAAAAGTCACCATAGCCAGCCCTCCTCCCCCTAGACAACCAAAGGTAACAATAGTCGACCCATCCACTTCGCAGTTGCAATTGCATCCACACAAAAAGTAGTCCCAACCTAAAGGAAACTTTAATCTTATTGACCAGCTTGGAAAAACACTAGCACAAATCTCTATCCTTGAGTTGTTATGCATCTTGCCTACCCATAAGGCCATCCTAGATAAAACATTGCAAGAATCCTTTGTTCCCCAAGATATTGATGTCATTCAATTTGAAGCCATGGTAGTATATCTCATGACTCCCCACCATATCACCTTTTCTGACCAAGACTATTTGTCATCCAAATCCAACCATAATGATGCCCTTCATATTGATGTTTATGTTCATAAACATAAGGTCAGATGAGTCTTAGTAGATGGTGGAGTGGGACTGAATATATGTTCTTTAAAATTGGTCAAGGCACTAGGATTTTCTGATGCTTGCATAGACGCCACAAGAAACATTTTTATCAAGGAATATAATGATGAAGAATATTCCTCTCGGGGTGTAATTGCACTTCCAATTCAAATCAATCTAGTCATTTTCGACACCACATGTCAAGTTTTGGATTTGAACCTGCCATACAACATTAAACTTAGTTGACCTTGGATCCATGCACTAAAAGTTGTCCCCTCCACATATCACCAATGTTTGAAGTTTCCTTTTGAAGGCACTGAGATTACTATATACGGAGACCCTGATCCATTCCTGTATTGTACCAACTTACAAGGTGTCTTGGAGCATCAAGTGCCTATCAATAGGGAAGATTCAACATCTTTTTCTTCCAAATTCATTGACCCATCAACACTTGTGAAGCCTTCTACCTCTTCATCCACCGCATCCACTTTTTCTCCTTTGACCACCATGACCACCTCCATAACACCTACCACTTCATTTATCACCCCAAGCGTCGCCCTAAGCTTTTAGATTTATGACCACAAATGTGGAGAGTACAAGATGAATACGAACTATTGTATAACCAAGATGCCCAAGTCTCCCCAAGTCTATGGAAAACCCTACTTTAGAATACAGGAAAAAGAAATTTTTAGGGTTCCTCCAAATACATTTTTCATAAAGTGGGGCAAAATGAGTCAAGAGGACATAGATGATATACTATCCTGGATTTATAAAGAACCACAAGACTTGACTCCCTTTCTAGTAGCAATATATGGAAAAGGATACAACATGATAAAAGCAATATGCTATGAAAAATAAAGTGGTCTTGGCAAGGATAAACATGGAAGGCATGAGCCATTATTAGTTTCAAAAAGACCAAAACATCTTGGGTTAGGGTTAGGTCCATGAGAATTTGGCAATCCAAGTACTAGTGTGCTTCAATGTGAGTTAGTGTATGCTTTAGACTGTGTTAAGACAACTGAGGACACCTCCTCTAAAACTGACTCTCACGAATGGTAATTTGGCTCTCAGCAATCCTTAAGTGACTATTGCATTGACGAATTATTCCTTGAACCTAGAAAGCCTACATTTGAAGAACGATTCTAGAAAATGTTTAAGATCGATACAACACCAAATGATGCCAAGTCCAAATCATATTCTATTCCCATTCGTCCTAGCCCTGACATACCTACCCAGTCATCCCAAACTAATGACCATCATGTGGAACCACCTGAACTATCACTTGCCACTACTGAACCTGACCCTGATGCTACTCCCTTTGTCCCTTACTTCACTGGTGAGTATGAAACAAGCAAAGGAGAATACTAGATAGAATCTAACATAGATCTAGATGATGAAAACTTCATTTTTAACATCTTGGTGTCTATTTGCATGCTCTCTACGTCATCTCAATTTGCAAATGCTAATGATGGAATATCCTTAGTTTACCCTAACCTAATTGACTAGAACTAGCAAGGCCCACTGGTAATGGACACTTTTTAAAATGATGAGGCTCTAGAAAAATTTCTAGGGCTATGTGAGGGCATTCCAAATGGGGATCACAAAGCCATATTTCTCATTGACTTGGATTGTACTGCTTATTTTGGGGAGACTGCGCCATCCTCTAGTCACAAAATTAAAAAGAAAAATAAAACAAAAAATGACACGTCTCTAGGTGAAAACTGAAAGGCACCTTCTAACAAAAAAATAGTAAAAATAAATGATGTAACCGAGGGTGAAAACCTCCCTAAGGCACCCAAGGGTGGAGGACTGGACTTTCTCCCCATAGAAAAAGAAAAATAAGCAATGCTTGTTGAGGACACCATAACAATTAATATAGCTACTGTGGAGGACCCAAAAATGGTTCTCTTTGTGGCATCATTGACAAAAGCTAAAGAGCCAAAATTTCAAAAGTTCTCAAAATACAAGATAAACTTTGCATGGTATTATGTTGACATGTCGAGATTAGATCCTGAGTTAGTATTACATCACTTGCCATTATTTCTAGATGCCAAGCCAATAAAACAAAAGCTGAGAAAAATGCACCTGCAAGTTGCATTGTTGGTTAAAGCTAAACTCAAAAAGTTGTTGGATGCAGGTTTTTTCAGGTCAATTGACTATATAGAATGGATATCCAACCTTTTCCCCATCACTAAGCATACTAGATAGATTCACATATGCACAAACTTCTGAGATCTCAATAAAGCATGCCCTAAAGATGATTTCCCTCTATCAAAAATTTACATCATTGTGGACCTTACAGCTGGATATGAGGTGTTGTCTCTTATGGATGGTTTTTCTAGTTATAATCAGATTCATATTTCCCTTGAAGACCAACACAAAACTTCTTTCACATGCCCTTGGGGTACATACTATTGGACTGTAATGTCGTTTGGTCTTAAAAATGCAGGCGCTACATATCAAAGGGCAATGACAACAATATTCCACAACATGATGCACATGTTAATGGAGGACTATGTGGATGACCTTCTGGAAAATTCATTGACAAGAAAAGACCATCTTTTAGTATTAGACAAAATTTTTAGGAGGCTAGAAGAGTATAAGGTCTGGTTGAATTTGAAAAGTGTTTTCTTGGTGTAACATCAAGCAAGTTGTTGGGGTACATAGTCTCCTATAGGGGCATTGAAGTTGACCCCGCTAAAGTTAGAGCTATATTGGATATGCCTCCTACTAAGGGAATTAGTGACCTAAGAATTATATAAGGCAAGCTTCAATCTATTAGGCAGTTCATTGCTCAACTCACAAATAAGTGCCAACCATTCCAGTATCTTCTACACAAAGGGATCCCCTTTGTGTGGATAGATAAATTCCAAGAAGCATTCGACTAGATCAAATAGTACTTATTCTCACCTATAGTTCCCATGCCTCCTATCCAAGGAAAACCATTAATTTTTTACATCTCTACAACTACTTCAGCACTGGGGGCATTACTAGCACATAATGACTATGAAGAAAAATAAAGAGCCATATATTATATCAGTTGAACACTGGTGGGGTATGAGCTAAATTACACACCCATTGAACATGGTTGTTTGGTAGTTGTATTCATGGCCCAAAAATTAAGGCATTACATGTTAAACCATAAGACACACTTGGTAGCCAATTTTGATCCCTTGAAGTACCTCTTGAGTCAAGCAGCATTGACAAGAAGTTTAGCAAAATAGGTCACAGTCCTTAATGAATATGATATTCAATATGTGGAGTGGAAAGCCATCAAATGACAAGTAATAGCAGACCAACTTGCAGATGCACCAATATTAGATAATCATCCCCTTACAATAGACTTTCTAGATGATTTTGCATTTCACATGGAGCCCCAACAGCCTTGGAAATTATACTTTGATGGATCTCATACTAATCATGGCTCATGAGTAGGAATACTATTCATTACTCCAAAAGGAGATTCCATCCCAAATTCATTCTACATCGCATTTCCATGCACTAATAACATGGAAAAGTATGAATCACTAATTACAAGACTTTGAATGGCTATCAAGTGAAAAATCAAGAATCTGCAGGTCCTCAACAATTCTCAGTTAATTATAAACCAAGTCAATGATGAGTATGAAACCAATGATGAGAAGCTAATGTATTATAAATGGATGGTTGATAGTTTTCTAATATTTTCATAGGCTATCCTTTGAATTAATTCCAAGAACATAGAACAAGGCCACTAACACTATGGCAACAATCGGATCTTCGCTTGATATTCCCAACAATGTCCCACAATTTGAGTTTTTGGTTGAGCAGTTATTGGTTCCCACTTATGATGTCCCTGAATCAAAAATGGTTTGTGAGCTTGTTTTTTCTAGTTCCCCCTAGTATAAGGACATTTTTTACTACCTTCATTCGCAAATCCTTCTCCAAAACCTTTCCAATAACCAAAGAAAGTCCTTTATCCACAGAGTTACACGTTACACCATCATTAGCGACACCCTTTACTATTGTAGCTTTGAAAATACCCTTCTCCATTGTCTCAACACTAATGAAGCAAAAATGACCTTACGAGAAGTGCATGGGGGTATATGCGGGTCCCATTCGAGTGGCCCGACCTTAGCTAAAAAGAATACGAGACTTGGGTACTATTGGCCGACACTAGAAAAGGATGCACTGGAATTTACAAGAACATGTCAAGTCAATGTCAAATTCACAGTAATTAAATTCATGCTCCATCACAAGAGTTGAGGTTGATCACTTCTTCTTGGCCTTTTGCACAATGGGGACTTGATCTCTTGGGAAAGATTCACCCTACATCCTCCAATGGACACAAATTCATTATTACTGCCACTGAGTATTTTACTAAATGGATCAAAGTCATTCCACTGACTTACATTACCAGAAAAAAAATCTCCAAATTCATCCTCAATTATATCATTTATCAATATGGCATTCTGCAATCCATCATCACGGGTAATGGTCATCCCTTCAAGAATTAGGAGGTCCGTGAACTATGTCAATGTTTCCATATCAGCCACCACTTTTCCACACCTTATTACCCATAGGGAAATAGTCAAGCTGAGGCATCTAATAAAACCATTATTAAACTTCTCAAAAAGACCGTCAATGACATTGTCCATGACTGGCACGTCCAACTCAACCTTACTTTGTGGGCATACCGCACAAGCCTCTATACCACCACCAATTCCAAGTTCATTTTTCCATTGTTTTTGGAGCTGAAGCCATCTTGCCCATAGAGGTCAAAATTCCATCTTTGTGAATCTCCATGAAAGGCCTCATCATTGATGAAGAATACAAATAGTCAAGACTGCATGAGTTAGAAATGCTAGATGAATGCAAAAGCAATGCATTGAATCATTTACAAGCATACCAAAATCATCTTTGCAGAAGTTATAACAAAAGGGTGATGAATTGGAAGTTTGACATTGGCGACGTAGTTCTCATGCAGAATCCTAAGAATCGGTTAGATAGGGAGAAGCATAGAAAATTTGATCCCAATTGGCTAGGCCCTTATGTTATCATAGCATCATTTGGTTCCAAAGCATATTAGTTAGCTACTCCTGAAGGTAAACAGATGATGGAGCCAATCAACAGATTACATTTGCACAAATTCTATGCATAGCATCAGAAAGCCTACCTAAAAACTAGTTAAAAAGAAATGAATAAAATGACAAAAATAAAGATAAATAATTCATCCAATAGTGAAAACCTAGTAAACAGGTGCTTTGGATAAGTACCATGGTGAAAACCTGGAAAACAGGTACCATGCATAGTTAGTCATTGTTGTTCCATCTACTATCACTCTATCTAGATTTTCCCCTAAAAAACATACTCTTTTTTGACATTTGTCATAACACTTCATCCCAACATCATGACATTTTTGTCCATGGCTGATAATGGTTGAAATCAAGTCTTGCATACTGTTCACTGTCCATGCCAGTCATGCCTTTTCTTTCCATTCAATTTTTCTTGGCTCATTCTCAACATGACTAGGGGCAAACTTTTATCATGAAACTATAGTGGGTACTGCACGTGATTCTAAAAATCATAAAATGTCTTGAAAAAAGACCTAAACATCATAAAATTTCCTAAAAAAAGACCAAAACATAATAAAGTGCCCTAACAAAACACCTAAAAATCATAAAATGTCCTGAAAAAAGACCTAAAAATCATAAAACATCCTGAAAAAAGACCTAAAAATCATAAAATGTCCTAAAAAAGACCTAAAAATCATAAAATGTTCTAAAAAAAAGACCTAAAAAATCAAAAAACGTCTTGAAGAAAACACAAAATTTCCAAAAAATAGTCATGTCAGTCAACACAGTCACATCAGTTCAAGTCTTGATTAGTATTTGTCATTGTTAAACTACATTGTCTCTGTGCATTTGCTACATAGGAAAGGCTCATCTTTGAGCCCTCGAGACATTAGGTCGGTCCTATTAGGTTTGTCAAAATAAATCATGACTCAATCTTTCGTCAACAATACAAAGTCATTGGTCGTGTCAAACTACAAGGACTCTAAGTGTATAATGTAGGCAAGGCCATCTGTCAATGAGTCCCCGCGGCCACACTAGGTTAGTCCATTAGGGTTCATTGCACAATTTTCTCACACACATGAAATAGTCTTTAAATTTATCATGGTCTTTGTCAAAATTCAAATGAACAATTTACCAAAGAAAACTTCTACAATCTTTCAATCAAGCACAACAATCATCTTGGCATATCAAAATTGGTCAAACTTAGTCAAACCAGTCAAATCTTGCTTACTCTTCAGATGTGTCCTCCTGAAGGGTAGCCCTATCACTTATTCATTTCCTAGGATAGGTCCTTTTTATACATCATCACAGTCACCTAGCATTTTGAGGATTCTCACAACATTCGAGATATCTTCCTCTTGACATCAACATTATTCAAGATGTGTCCTTCCTAAATCTAACGTCTTGGCATCAACAACATTCGAAATGCGTCTTTCCCGAATCTTGACATCAACTTGGCATTTTGACATCAATGTTATTCAAGATGTGTCCTTCCTAAATTCGACATTGTGACATCAACATTGTTTGGGATGTTTCCTTCCCGAACTTGGCATTAATCTGACATCTTGACATCAACATCATTTGGGATGTGTCCTTCCCAAACTTGACATCAATTCGACATATTGACATCAACATTTTTCAGGATGTGTCCTTCCTAAACTTGACATCAATTTGACATCTTGACATTGACCTCGTTTAGGATGTGTCCTTCCCGAATTTGGTATCACTCTAGCATTGACATCATTTAGAATGTGTCACTTTTGAATTGGACATCTCGGCATCATTTAGGATGTGTCCTTCCTGAACTCGACACTAATCTGGCATCTTGACATCATCAACTCTAACACTTTGACACCAAGACATTCAACATTTTGACAAACTTGACATTTTGACATCTAGACACTTAGCAAGCAATTGGCATTTAATTTTATGATGTTTATTGTGTATTTTGACAGTCATGTTGCTAGTTCCTCAAGGATTTCCTAACAACAGGATTTAGAGGAGCAACGAAGTTTCATGATTTGTCTTGCTTTTCTTCACAGTCTATGGTTGATTATGAAAAATTTTTTGGGGAAAATATGCTTTTAGTATGAGTTATGATCATCATTGTCTATGACTATTTATGTCAAGTGATGGTCTAACCTTTCACACCTTGATTTACGTCATATCATGGTGTTTTTTGGCCATCACGATAATCTTCCCAATGATGATTAAGAGCAACAATTGGTAGTCCTATGGAAATGTGTTGAAGGATTTTTCGTCTTACTAACATCCATCTCCTTCTCTCTATTCATCTCATCTTTCTTCTATCTCTTGATAATATCCTGTGACATACAAAAATACATTCACATACATAATCATATAGACATCACATTACATTAGAAATTTGCATTAGATTAAGATCCAAATCATAAAGCAACCTAATAACATACATAGATTTTCATAGCATATCATGACATATCATCACACAAATCACATGTGATATAATCCATATACAATATTGTCATCCATTAGTGCATCCATAATCATGGGCAGGAAATGAAAAAAAATAAGAACATAAATATTATCATCATCAATATCATCCATGGTATCATCGTAGCATATAATAATAAATAGAACATAGCATTTCATCATAAATGCGTCCATGGAATAGAAATACATATAACATCATCATAGGAATCATAAAATGCATCAAATAAACATCACATAGGTATTATAGTTGCATAGTCACAACATGTCATATAAATCATCATCATCATCACATAACATAAAACAAATGGGCCACATCAAAACTGCATCGCATATATATAATCTCAAAAATCAATGTCACATGATAGAGTCAAAGAGATATCCCAAAAATGGAGCTTGCAGGCTCAATAGTAAATAATTTTATAATACATGAAATGTCAAATAAAATGTCTCAAGAGGTACTCTCCTCATCTCCTCGAGGAGAAGATCTAGGGGATTTGTGCTCTATCAAGGGAATCGAGGCCATCATGGTCACTATCACGTATCCCTGAGTGGTTGAGGCATCTATCACTGTAACCTCTGTCTAAGTTGTCTGAGCTGTATTTGTAACTTGAGCAACTGAGGTGTCTATCACTAGCGGTTGCCTCTACACTGACCTCTACCCTGATCCAGTAGACCCATGGCTATGGCTCGAATGATGACTCAAGGCATTCCTGTGTGAGTGGTGGAACCTATGCCCTGATGTGTGACCTAAGGAGGTAGACCCTCTTGCACTAGTGCGGCTCCTGTTGTTGTTCCCACTCCCTAATCTGTGGCTATTGCATGTCCTCATCTATGAGTGTAACAGTGTAGGATCTTTCAACTTAGGAGGCACTATCTACTCATAAAGGTTCTTGTACTGACCATACCGAGTGCTCACTCTGGCAAACTCATGGGCCATATCTCTTGAAGGCCCTACCCATTGCTTTGCAAACTCTACACACCACTGTGTTGCCTTCTGCCTCTAGAACTCAGCCTGATCCTGCTCGACCCTCGCTAGCTCAAGCTTAGCCTATAAATCCTTGACATGTGCAATGCTCTCACCAAGTCTCCTCTAAAGGTCGGCAACCTATTGATCTATGGTGGCATCTACTGGCAGTATTGGCCCTGTCGGCATCCCATCGTCTCCCTCCACCATACTCCATCATAGTAGGCTCTTTGCCTCATCAATGGCCTCATCCTCATCATGTTCATCATCCCCTATATCTCCTCTCCTCCAATCTCTACATCTACATGTTGCACCTCTCTCTCCTCCATCACCCTCTCTTCCTCTGCATGCTCCACCTCCCTATCCTCCACCTCTCTCTACTCCATCACCCTCTCCTCTACATTCTCCACCTCCATCTCCATCTCCTATCTAATCTCCTCCTCTGCCCTCGGCCCCTCATCTCTCTCTATCCCCCCTCCTCCTCCTTGGCCTCTAGAATAGGGTCAGTTCCTCTAGCCATTCCTGCCTCACCCACCTCTCATGTCTCCCTCTGTCTCCCCCTCTCCTCTACCTCCTGCCAGCTCCCCCATCATCACCATCATCCCCATCTCTCCTTCTGCCCTTTCCTCCAACCCTACCCCCATCTCTCCCTCGACCTCTACCTCTCCCTCTATCACCAACTCTGCCTCCTGGTCTAGCTTGTGGCACATGTGGAATAATGGACCTCTTGTCCACTAGTGCTAGTCCATCTAGATCTGTGAGGGGAACGAACCTTTGGGTCTACCACCATAAATCAAAATCTATAGTTGTCCCCAAATCTGCAATGCCTCCTCTCCATCCCCACTACTATGTCACCATTCCATCTATCTGCGAAGTAGCAAAGGCCACAAATATGGGTGATCCCCATGTTGACTCTCGAGAAGACCTCACATAATCTTTTGTCCTGATCAGAATACCCTGCTACTCGCCAAACTACCTGAGAACCTGCTGCAGTAAATACATCTCTACAATCAGTTGTGTCTGCACTGTCTGGACAATCAAATATCGATACTACCAAAAAAAAATGAGACGGTCTACCTTATCCTCCCACTACCCACAATCCCTGTACAATCTCTATATAAATATAGTCATGTTGTCGATCCTATGTCTCCACCAACCTATGTCACCATAGTGGCTCTATTGTAGGGCACCGACATAGTAATATACATATGGCATGCCATCTTCCAATTGTGGCCTCTCAATCAGTGGGCGGAAAATGGCAACGTGCTCCCATTCCCAGATCATAAGAAGGGTCATCCCATAGGAAATGCTCTATGCCCCCTCATACGCAACCTCATGCAACTGATGATATAACATGCCTAATAAATAAGGTCCCCAAACATAGACGATCTTGTCTTGCCTCATGCCAACAAGTACATCCCCCCAACCAATGGCAAACCTATGTCCTCGGGCAATCTAAAATAACTACACCAACAATCAATGTCGCTAATAGGGCATCAAATTGTCTGTAGTGCTTTTCCACGAACTCCCACCAAATCTCATACCCCTCAATACCCAACCCAACACCCTAATCATGATAGTAGGAAATGAATGTTTGATATCTGTGTTGTGGGTTGTAAACAATCCTCTCCCCCTTGATCGGTAGGAATAGAATATGATAAACATCCTCGAAGGTAACTATAGCCTCCCCAATCAGCAAGTGGAAAGAGCAAGTCTCAGAGTGCCACCTCTCACATAACATTGTCAGGAGTCCCCTATTTTCCCGCACAATAGGAATATAGGTGACATAGTAGAGACCTAGTCACATCAATCATTATCACTCTCTATCTGTCAACTGGTTTATGAATGCATAGGTCGATGGTTTGCTCTCCCGCATGTAAATAGGCACTAACTGTCTCTGCACATGTCAAGGTACATGTCAGCATCTTCTCAAAAGTTTTCATTATCACCTAGTCTAAGTCAAAGGAATTTAAAAGGTGAAGCAACACTAAGCTATCATTACTCAAAGTCACAATCAAATGTGTCACATTGACTTCAATTGCATCGCAATTAGGCATTTGCGTCATTTCGTACTTCATTTCCATCACGATTTGATGATTGCATCGTTCCACTTCATGATTGTGTCTCAACATTTCACTTGCATCCTGATTTCATACACATGTGTCATTTATTTCAAACGTGTCATTCACATCTACAAATGCGTCGTGATAACTTGAATGCAATTTTATAGCCTTCAAATGCAGCTTAAATTAGTGATTGTGTCACAATTGTAATCAATTGCATTGCAACTTTTGGTCCTAGCCTAATGACCCTTCGTGTTTGCATTGCGACGCATCAAATGCATTGAATGTGAATGTGATTATGGTTTACACAATGCAAATACATGACAAAGCATGTGTTCCTAGCCCTAGAAACACCAAAAAAGCAAGAAAAAATGATAAATTAACAAAGTGGGCTAAGGTTACATACCGCCAGCTTCGTGCCCTCTGGTTGTCTATAGATCCTAACAATGTATCTGTGGTGCTTTGTGATCAGAATCACCATCTTCTCTACTACTATCCTAACTCTGAGCTCTCTGAAATTACTATAGTAAATTTGAAAATGAAATGATTTTTACCCCAATTTCAATCTATTTATAGAGTAAAAGTGGTATTTTCACAACTATTATTACTAAAGGCTCTTTTGACCACCTTTGACTGCCCTTTCGGGTACCTTAAACATGTCCAAATTTAAAACCGTCTTGCCATTGTTTCTTCTGGTCTTTAAATTAGCTTGTCGGGACACTTTCCAAATTTTTCTATCACTAGGCCAAAATTTGAAAAATTTCTCGAGTGGGCATCGATACTTTGTACCTTCACTAGGGCATGACTTTGACTTATTTTTCTTTGTCACAATGCGACAGGCTACATTATGACAAAGAGGGGAAAAATGTAGACACTAAAAAATTGACCTAGGCCTACAAGCTCTAATTTTCACCACACTCGTCCTAGCATATTTAAAATATTTAATTATGTTATGTGGTCCACTTTCATCTATTAATTAAATAATTTTTAATTATTTAATTAATTCATGTCCCTTTATTCTTCCTAATTATTTAAATAAATAAATTTTATTTATTTATTTAAATGTGTCGCTAATTATCTAATGTCTCCCTATAATTAAATAAATTTCTTAATTTATTTAATTACTTTTGTCCACTAATTCTTCTAGATTATTTAAATAACTAAATCTTGTTTATTTATTTAAATACGTGAATAATTTACATATTCCTCTTCTAATTAAATAAAATCTTTAATTTATTTAATTAGTGCCACGTGTCATTTTCTCAATTTTAAATAAAAGCATTTATTTAAAATGGTCAAACTTCATATTTTTGGCAAGTAATGGGCATTTATTATTTTCTACCACATGATTCCCCACTTTTGAATTAAATTAATTTTTAATTCAAAAGATGCTCTTTTTATTCAACAGTCAAATGACTGTTACTAATTTGATTCTCCAGCATTTTTTAGCCATTTTGTCCATATCTCAACTTTCAATCCTATCCGTGGATTCAACTTTTAATTTTGTTTGTCCATTCAAAATTGTCTTTTCTTATAAAATGGCAATTTTGAATTCATTTTAGCTCTCTTGAAGCTTTCACGTGAATTTATGGCTTTCTTTCTAAGTTCATCCATTTTCCTACACACTTAGAGCTTATCTTAGGCACTTAAATTTATTTTCATAGTAAAATATTTCAACACTTGTGTAGGACATGGCATAGTCTTAGATTGCTCGTATAAATCTAAGGGCAAATCGATATTTGCAGCAAGCTAGAAGGTGTAATGGAGGTTAGCCATGGAGATTGAAGATTTGTGGTAACTTTGTTTCATTTATTTTCATGTTTTCTCCTTTGCACTCCATTATTTGCTTTGGGTTTTGGTTTATTGGCTATTAATCTGCTAAGCCATAAAATTTCCAGAGATACAATAGGCTTCCATTCAAATTTCTTGTTTATTACATCCTGATGGCCGACCTATAAAATTTGAATTTGGGACTATGAAATTGTACTAAAAATATTTTTTAAATTGAGTTTAGGAACTTAAAGGGGACCCATTCACCCATGGGTGAATGGGTCTTTACCAAAAGTTTCAAGACTTAGATTATGTTAGGGAATTAAATCAATTAATTGTATTTATTCAATGTAGATTAAATTATCAAAAAATAATTAAAATAGGTCTTGGTATGCATAATAAAGGGTATTAGGGGCCTATTAATGAGGTTTAAAAATGCATAAATGTAAGGTCACTAAAATAGGTCCAAAATAAGTGTGAAACTATACTTTCACTTAGAAAGGAGCACAATTTTCTATAGTACATTTAGTCCCCACTTTAGTGGCCATATGACACTACATGCATATGCAAGCTAAAGGAAATTGAACAACAAGCTTTATAAAAAGGATAGTCATATGGATTCATTCAAAAATAGGGACAATGAAGTCCCCAATGTAGTTATCCACAAAACCATAATGTTAGGGACCACATCTTACAAAACTAGTTTGTCAGTTATTTAAAAATCCTTGTATGAAACTTCTATCGAGAGTAGAATTTGAGGGTAGATGTATGCCCCACCCTCAAATTTTACTTGCTTTATGGAGGTGGAATCGGGGTAGCCATGTAACCTCATCAAATTACTTTGTTTGATGATGTAAATGTCTATCGTGGGGTATTGGAATTACAAAATCACATATTGATATATATTGGATTAGATCAAGGATGAAATTATGAATCTAACGTAACAAACGATGTCAAAAATGAAGTTCACTAGCCCCCACAGTTGAACACTCTGAATACTAAGAGGGAGATGAATCAGTATTCTACTAAAGCATTTAACTACTAACCATTGAATAATTAAAACTTATCTAGCTGCAACCATTAAAAAACACATGAAAGGAATCATAACATCACATAACACATGAACACTAGGATTTTACAAGGAAAACCCAAAATGGGAAAACCGCGATGAGGATTAGCTCACAATATATTATAACCGGTCATAAGATATTATAGGGAACACAGCCAGGACACACTATTCTTGAAAGGATCATAGCCTAAAATGATTACAAAAGACTATGGATCACTACCAAAAAGATGAACTGATGAAATACACCTTTTGTGTGCAGAGTTTAGTTTCAATTAATCTCTGGAAAAACAAAGTCCTACACTAATTTGTAGGTATACAACAACTTTCAGTAACTTCACACAATATAACACTCTTGCACACCTCACATCTCATCATCCTTCATCATTGCAAAAAGGTTTCATACAAACATTTATATACCAACTTACATCAACACACATCAATTAGGTCGGCCATATTGGATGCAAACATACTCAACTCAAAATAGCATGTTAGCTCACAATAAAAAAAAAAAATGGCACCCAAAAAAAACCATGCAAGACATAAATTATGTTAGCACGAACATAGTAAAGCACTTGATATTCACCCACAAAGTGGACACTACTTAACCATGTGGGTCAAAAGAAGAATATACAATACCAATCTTCTTTCATTTAAATCTCCCAGCCTATTAAACCAAAATTGTTGAAAACTCATCCATAGCTGCACATAATAGTCCTAACCAGCATATTAAAACCACATGAATATATCTTCTAACATGATAAATTCCAGACCAAATTACCAAATTAGAGTAGTAGAACCTGTAAGAGTTGTTGATGAACTCGAGCACCCAGGATCACCTGCAAAACCAAGATAAGCCTTCCACACGAGATCAGCGAGAGATAAAATGTTAGAATATAGTGCAATAAAAAAATGATGTTATTATCACACACTAAATGATACAATATGCCTCAACTCTCCCTTAAATTGACCAAGCTGATATGAGCTCATCTGAACTAGATTTGGACTAGATAGGAGGGAGAGGTGAGTGCAGAATATATAGTAGAATATGGGAAAATAATTCCAAGAGGGGAAATAACTCCCAAATAACCAAATTAGGTGGGAGTTATGCCTACTTGGAAAATGCCAAACATGTGGCATAACCTACTCAGAAAGAGACAGATGAGTGGTTTTGTGAGGTGGCATATAAGGCCAAAAGAGGGTGTGAAACTCAACCACCCAAGTGTGAATGGGAGCAACACATGTAATTGATGGATTACACCACATGTCCTCACATGAACCACATCTCCTATAACCTAAGGTATGCTTAATAATGTGTAGGAAAATAATATTAAAAAACCTACACTAACAGAACCATAGTTTACCAAATGACCAAAACTGTCATAAACCAATGTTGACATCAATGACGACACACCAGAAGGCTTCTTCTTTAGTCTTCCAACAATACCTCACTTTTTAATAGATGGCAACATGTGCCAAAAATGAAAGAAAAAAAAAAATCACACTCCAAAGCCAAAATTGTTTGAACTCTAGTTCCCCTTTTAGAAAGACATAAAACACATAAAAACCAAACAATATTATTTAAGCATAACTTTCTACACAAAACCTTCTCCCCCTTTTACATCAATGAAAAAGGGTAAATAAAGCTAAAAAATTTAATAAAGAACTAGGGTCACCTTGTAGTTCCTTGAGAATAGCTTCCCAAGCATGTCTTCCTTCATCCCAAATCCCCTTTGCTTTTACAAGAGTCTAATGAAATAACTCCAGTACAAATAGGCATGCTTCTCCTTCTTCCAGAGTAGATGAACTAAGGTTCACTTTGTCTAGTTTTTCTACATTTACTAAGGCACTTGATATAGGAATATGTTTGGCCATTACCAGATCTCCAAGTCCAAATCTTCTCATAGCATCTTCTTTCTACCTCTATAAAATGAAGAACTTATTCTAAAAGTCTGTAATGGAAGTATAGGTAGTATAATTTCTATGTTCTATAATTCTATAGGTTCCATAGGTATTAGAAATTTGAGACTCTATTGATTCTATTAAGTCCTTGATGCCTTGAGTGGAAATAGGCCACTGCATGCAATATGAAAGCAATATATGACCTTCTTCATCACAGTCCTTTACCTCTATCAAACTTTATAATACCTTGTTGTGTGAAATTGCACACTTGTCCTATAGCACTAGAAACCTTCTCTCCAATAGCCTTTTTTTTGTTTTCAAGAGGCGCTAAAGAATTATTAATTGTGGCACTAGGGGTTGTCTTCTACAAAGCCTTAATAGCTTCATTCACCAATTAAGTCCCTCCCTGATAGGTATGTTCAATCTCCTATGTTTTGGATCCAAGAAAAGTACCACTGACCTTTATTCTTTCTATGGGTGACATCTTGCTTAGATCCACATAGCCTGGATGAGACAGAAGTTGAATCAACTGAGGTGGTAGCATAGGCTAGATCCTTGTTTCCCTTGTCAGTAGACCATTAAGAGTACTTCCAAATGATTCTATGGATGGCTTTGAATGGCTCAACGGTCTTGGGGAATTCTTCTTCGTTTCTTCCAATAACTTTTTCTTTCTTGTTCTCTTCTTTATTTTCCTCTTTTGTTTCATTTTCCTCTTTTTCTTCTCAAGAGGGTTTTTCTTGTGGTTTTTCTTTCTTTTCTTCCCCCTTTTCTTCATCATCTTTACCATTATTGTTCTTTTCACTTTTGTTTCCTTCCTCTTCATTCTTGTATTCATTTTTTTTTTTTTTCATGGTGATCTTCTAAATTGTTACCAGTTCCATTCTTATGTTGATCTTTGCTGAGTTTTCTAGTTTTTTCTTCTCTATCATTCAAAGGAGAAGATGTCTCTGAAGCAACATGTATTTCACCAATATTTTCCACAATAGGATGTTCCTCTACTTCTATAAAATTGATAGGCTCTTGTGCTTGATCTATATGAGATGAAGAACTGGTTCTCATCTCAAAAAAAATTTCCATTTCCCTAAATGCATCGTGAGTTTCTTTCCTTAAATTTTCAATACTATCTTTTTCTCTAGTCATCAAAATAGTGACTCTATGTTTAACTCTAAACAACTATGAACACTCTTTTAGTAGGTTAGCAGCATCTTCCTCAAATAAAGAGGATCCATATTTTTTTAAGGCATCAATTTTGATTTTATCCTCAACTTTTATAGCTTCATTCCTTCTATGTACTAATGCTTCCCATACATTATCAGTCACCTTCTTCCTTAGAGATTCCATAGTCTCATTAAAAATAACAATGTACTGAACAAAAGCATCTATAATTATTTCATTGTCCTTTGTATCAACTTCATCAAATAACCTGGTAGTAGCTAGCACATCATCTATATCTATCATATTTTCAACTAAAGCTTCCATCTTTGGAGGTGGAAAATCACTTACCAGAGGAGAGTTGGGTATGTCCTCCATAGGTTCTAACGTACCTTCTTCTTTCATCTTCTCATGCACGTGAACTTTGAAAGCTTCCATTTCATCTTATGTCTCTTCTTCATCAGATGAGATATCAACATTATCTCGAGTATGTGCTTCTTCATTGCATGTGGAGGTGCCACTTCTATTCCTTTTCAACTATTTATCTTCTTGGAAACCAAGATCTATTTCAAATATGTTGCTATTTCCTCTATTTGGAACTTTCAGAAGAGAAAATAGATTTCCTCTATTGGTAAAATAGATTTTCTGACCAATCATTACATCAACATACCTCACAACAAGGTTTATAATGGGCTTGGTTGTCAGTTCTCTTGCATAATATGTAGCACCAGTTAGTTTCATGACCATATCATTCTTCACAACTTTTATCACTAGTATGGGTCCACTATCACAGAGACTAGTTATAGATTTAATTACTTCCTTGTTGATAACTCCATCTACACTTTTCCACACAAATTTTTCATGTAATCTACTAAGTTCTATCCTTACAAGCTTTTTAAACATCTCACAACAAAAGTATGGGAACCAATTCCATACATCTAGTTTCTTCTGTACAAGGTTAAATTCATAGTTTGGTTTCATAGAGGAGTTATTTCCACTTAGCTCTTCTAGCCATTGATCCTTGAGCATCTGATGGTCAAAATTTTCCAATTTTATGTGAATGTAGGTTCTTGTATCCTTAGTGAGCAAGAAATTACTTAGAATTCAAAAAAAATGTACCCGTGGGGTCCATTTTGTAAACCTTCTCAGAAAATCTTCTAAATTTCAATTGAGGTCTCTCAAAGGTCTCAACCATAGTGGGAGTTTCCATTTTTCTTCCAAATTACTTGTATATGCTTAAGAAAATTGCTTCTAATCAAAGTCCACAAAGTACATATAGATGTAAATACCTTTTCCAAGCTTCAACTAAAGCTAGGGTTTGATGTCAAAAACTTTGAATCATGTTCAAATTGATTTAGTTTGCTCTGCTTTCTTTTGAATGTGCAAAAGTGATTTAACTCGTCTCTAAGTTATACTTTATATTTTACCAATTTACCCTAATTTTTCATTTAATGCATTTCACCTTAAAAAGTTGATAAACACCTTATGAATACACTATAAACCCTAAAATGCTTTGCAATTCTCCAAAATTTCATATTTTTTGCTAGAATTTTTTTTTCATCATCTTCAAAATGAAATCTTACATCACATATCTTCATGTCACTACTTAACACCTCTTATATCAGGGGTTTAAAATATTTCTTTGTAAAATATCCCCCTAAATCTAGCACTAGGTTTAGTTTTTAGAAGATGTATTTGCACCAAATGTAGGTACAGATGCATTTGATTCATCCTTATTCTCAAGTTCTTCCTTTTTCTTCTAAATCTTTACCATTTCCTTTTTGACTTTAGTGGAATCTACATTGTTCATAGGTTTATTCCTTTGTTCCATATTATAATTCTTCCCATTCTTGCTTCTACAAAATTTTGAAATATGTCCTAGTTTGTTGCAAGCATAGCATACAACATTCTTCTAACCAAACTAATTTGTATTCAACCTTGATCTTCATTGGTTAGCTTTATGTCTAAATGCATTACATGTGTAGCAATAGCATTGAAATGATTGAATCATTCTAGCAGAATTGAAACCCATTCTACCAGTATTTAATCTATTCATCATCATTAGCTGAATTCTACACTTAGTAGCTTTATGTCCAAATTTATTGCATGAAAAATATTGTCCAACAAAGAATCAAACATTCTAATTCATTCTACTTCTACATTTCTCAGCCTATGACCAAATTTATTTCATGAAAAACAAACACCATTAAAAGATGGGTACCTTTGAGCATTTGGTTTTCAGATGGGAGTTCTTCCAGTACTACTTGTTTGGTTCTTGATTTTTCTATTATTTCCTCAAGCCTTCTTTTGATTGTCAAACTTGTTAAGAGTCTAATTTTCTTTTGAGATTTGTCCCTATTCAAGTCCCAAACCACCTTTATCTTTAGCTAGTTTCTGAAATGCAATCAACTCATTAAGCATTGTAGAGCTTGTTTTGAGTTTGTCCTCATGAGCTCTTGCTTTCTCCAAGTCAAATCTTGGGGTTACCACTTCTTGTTCAAGCTTTTTACATTCATCAATTTTCTCTAGATTTTAGCTTTCTAACATTCTTCAATTATTTTCTTTTCTTCCACTTGTACCTTAAGTCCAATGATGTCCTCATTTTCTTTCTTCAATAGATCACTTAGTTTTCTATGCATTTTTTCAATTTTTTTTTCTCTCATTTTCTCGATGCATTCATTTACTTCTTTTAATTTCCCCCTTAAATTTTATTTCTCATTTTCACTTTTTTCTAGGTCTACAAGAGCAACATGGAGTTCTTCAGTTGCAAAGATCTCTTCCAAAGGAACAAGATACATTTTATCATCCATGTATTCAAACTTCAAGATCTTCCTCAAGTTAAACTTTTCCAAAGGAACCAAGCTTTGATACCAATTATTGAACACTTTGAATACTAAGAGGGGGGTGAATCAATATTCTATTGAACCATTTAACTACTAACCATTGAATAATTAAAACAGATCTAGCTGCAACTATAAAAATAAACATGAAAGGAATCATAACATCACATAACACATGAACACCAGGATTTTACATGGAAAACTTAGAATGGGAAAAACCATGGTGAGGATTAGCTCACAATATATTATAACCAATCAAGATATTACAAGGCACATTGCTAGGACACACTATCCTTGAAAGGCTCACAACCTAAAATGATTACAAAAGAGCATGGCTCACTACCAAAAATATGAACTAATGAAATACACCTTTTATGTGTAGAGTTCAATTCCAATTAATCTCTATAAAAACAAAGTCTTGTACCAGTTTGTAGGTATACAACAACTTTCAATAACTTCACACAATATCACACTATCTCACACCACACATCTCATCGTCCTTCCACATTGCAAAAAGGTTTCATACTAACATTTATTTACCAGCATACATCAATTAGGTTAGCCTAATTGGATGTAAACATACTCAATTCAAAATAGCTTGTCAGCTCACAATAAAAAATTCTTTGGCACTCAAAACAAAATGTGCAAGACATAAATTTGGTTGGATTAGACCTAATAAAGCACTCTCTCTTCACCCATGAAGTAGAAATTACTTAACCATGTTGGCTAGAAGAAGAGTATACAATGTTGATCTTCTATCATTTAAATCTCTTAGCCTATTCAACCAAAATTTCTAGAAACTTGTCCATAGCTGCACATAATAGTCCTGACCAACATATTAAAACCACATAATTAGATCTTCTAACACAAGAAATTCCAGAACAAATTACCATATTAGAGTAGTAGAACCATAGTTTACCAAATGACCAAAACTATCATAAACTAGTGTTGGCATCAAAGACAACACACCAAAGGGCTTCTTCTTCATTCTTCTAGAACCCACTATGTTGATTTGAATGAAAAGTGTTTTCAATAAAGAATGATTAGTATATTATAGTGAAAATAATATGCTTTTGATAATCATTTTTACATTTACCTTTTGAGAATTGACCTTGGCGTAGAGAAATTGAAGTTGCCAAGGAGATGAGTATACAGACCTCTGAGACTAGATATTTTGTGTGACAAGGTGGCATGAGGCGAGCTCCATCATATGGTGAGTGGATTCTAATATGCTCTATCTTCACATTCTTGTATTTATAGTATTTTTTATGAATTTATAGAAGTTATGAGGACCCAGGAAAAAAAGTTGCAAAGCATCATCTTTTGTCACAAAGTGTCCCACTTTCTTGCAAAATATCCAAAAATGGCTAAAGTATCCAAGACCCCCCATTGAAAAATGGCCCAAATTTCCAAGTTGGTCGTAGTGTCCTAGAGAAACTTTAGTGTATTTTTAATTATTAAATGCACATATTTAGGAATTTTAGTGATGATTTATTTTTATTTTTATTATTTAGGTCCTTCCCCAAGCTTGTCAACATCTAGGAGGAAAAAAAAAATTTCACCTTCGAGAGTAGATCAACCAACTTATAGAGGAGAAGGTTTCCATTTTATGTGACATTGGTTTATTTTGGGTATACCTCATGTTGCTCATGAAGTACCATGATGCCATGCTTATGGTATTAGTATAGATATGGGATGTCGATACATGTACCTTTCACCTCCCTACAAGAGAGATGACTATCACCCTAGAGGATCTTCACTGCATCTTGCAATTGCCTATCCATGGTGAGATTGTCCATTCATTTGAGGAGAAGTCATATGAGGAGATACGAGAGGACATTGAGGATGATGATGATGAGCACAATGTCCAATCGACAAGCGATGAGTTTGATGAGGTAGATGAGGCCTTAGCTACCCCCAAGAGGAGAGATTCACCTCTTGCCCAAGTCACTAGAGCATGATTAGTAGTCACAACAATAATTAGGACCCATTAGCATGGGGAGGCCAGTGCTAGCAGACCATCCACGCTTCCTACATAAGGGTTCCATTGTTGCACAATGAGACCTCAATTGGTAGGCTGGAGAACCAAGTGATGATGCACTATTTATGTTTTATTATACTTTTTTGTTTATGGTTGTTATTTATATATCATGATGTGTATTGATGTCTTTTATGATTTCTATCTTGTAGGGTCGACACGGGAGTGGTAAGATCTCTACCAGTGGGTGACTGTAGAGATCGTGCCTCCTTTTCCCCTAGATGAGGATATACTACAATATTACATGCCCCTACCTATTGTGAGACATCATGAAGATCTCTTTGAGCCTATAGCAAGGTTGAGGGTGGCCTATGAGGGCATGATGAGACATGCTAACCTATCTGCATCTAGAAAGGATCGAGCTATGGGAGAGATTTCAGCATTGTATACTACAAATGATGAGCTCCAAGAATATTAGGTTACCAATGATAGGGAGATGCAGGTTGTCCTATAGTCAGAACTCTCGAGGTTGGAGGGAGAGGTTACCAAATTATAGGCAGATAGAGATCGTATAGAGCAAGAGTGCATCACGGGACTCATATGAGAGGCTAGGGTAGTTGGAGAGGTATAGGGCCTACAAACATTAGTGTTATCCATGAGTAGGTCACAATCACATTATACTATCTCATGATGGATTGCACCACCATGCCCCAAGAGGTCTAGCAGCCATAGGTCACACTAGCATTGTACCATTGATGATATGTACTTGAAACTTTTATATATATAATATATATAATCATGCATATTTGGTTTTTTGAGTTTCTAATGAATTAGATGTTGATGTGATTTATTAAATAGTCATTGTAAGAATATTTAATAAATGTTTCATGATCTAATTTTATGTGATCTAAATGAAATAGTTTTAGTTTACATTAGATACTACATTGTGATTGAGTATGTTATGTTAAATTAAATGCACCTATGATATAGTTTTAGAACATTACATGCATATAAGGATCAAACTTAACACAAAACACAAGATTTGTTTGAATAGTATGCAAAGTAAAGTAATAATCCAAACTTATTGAATAATTACTCTATAATCCAAGACACAAAAATATTGTTTGTCAAAGAATGAAGCAATGTGAGATAAAATGGAACACTATCTACTTAATCTAACAACATTGCTTTAATATACATACTATTCAAGAGAGATGATATGCATAGTACTTGCGCAAATGTATGTAATTGATAGGACCTTTGATAGGTGTTCCATCTATTTTCATTAATGTGTATGCTCTAGACCCATAAATTTCATAAATTATGTAAGGTCCTAGCCAATTAGGGCTGAACTTTCCTTTTTCATTTGGAGCAGCATTGGTGTTACGTTGATTCTCATATAACACCAAGTCACCTTTATTAAATGAATGAGGAATGGCATTTTTTTTATAGCTATATTGCATTCATTTAGAGTAACCTTGGAGATTCTCAAGAGCATTAGTACATTTTTCATCAATAATTTCAAGTTGATGCAATCATTGTTCTTTATAGGTTGTGTCATCAATAAGCCCTCCAAGAGAAATTCTCAATGAATGAATTTCTAACTCTAAAGGAATTATTTCCTTGGCACCATAAACAAGGTTATAGGGAGTGTTTCCTGAAGATGTTCTAATACTTGTACGATAGGTCCACAACACATACGTTAATTGAGTGTGTCAATATTTGTTATGTTTACTTACCATTTTCCTTGGGATTTTCTTGATATTTTTGTTGGTTGATTTTTCTTGACCACTTGATTGTGGATAATATGGTGTTCAGAAATGATGTTGAACATGAAATTTTTCCAAAAACTTCTTCACATCATTGTTTTAAATAGGGTTTCATTATTTTTGTTGGTTGATTTTTCTTGACCACTTGATTGTGGATAATATGGTGTTCAGAAATGATGTTGAACATGAAATTTTTCCAAAAACTTCTTCACATCATTGTTTTAAATAGGGTTTCATTATTTTAAACTAATGCAAAAGGCTAAAGTGAGCAATAATATGTTCTGAGTGATCCCATAATAGTGGTTTACAATTTTTGGCCAAACTGGACGCTAAATATTTTTTTTAAATAAATATTCACATTTGGGCACCTATAGCGGCTAAACTGTGAGGAATTTGAAGATGATGCAAACTAGAGTCTCATCACATTTTTTCTATAGATTCTAAAAATATTTTTTTCAAAATTTTTGGAATCAAATTGCACTTCTTTTTTCCATCTCCCATGAAGAATTGGGTTTTTTTTCAAAAATAACATTTTTAAAAAGTGACACACACTGTATAACACAAATTTTTTCCATGAAGGATAAAATTCTAATTATTTTGAATTTAGATATGTGACTCTGATATGTAGTGCTTCCACTTGGTTAGATAGTTTTTTATTAAATACTTTTTCTTTAATCAAGTTTCAAAGTCAAACCAATTATAATTTAGACATAGCATGACCATATAATGTTTACAAAATTTTGTGTATACTGAATTTTTTTTCTTTTTATTGGATCAAGGACTTCAATATATAGTGCACTCATATTTTTCAAATTTTTTTTTGATAATCTGCTATTTTTCCGCATGTGCAGAATAGAAACCTCCATTTTCAATGAAAAACCTGTGTTTAATAAAACTAAAAAAAAAATACATAATAAAACCAAAACATATTAAAATTATATTCGTTGGATAGCTCGTTCCAAGGACTTCCTAATTCCAATCGGGTTTGTGAAGACTCTTCAACTTTCATCGTCAACTTGAGCTCTGAAGTGCTCAAATTTAGTTTTTTTGTGTCTCAGGGGGGGATGAGGGATAAGGGGGGTTCAAGCTAACCCCTAGGGGTTCTTTCAAACTAGGGTTCATTCGAACCCTAGCTCATTTGAACCCCCTTCAATATGCATCTTTCTTTCTTTTTTTGGGTAAGAAATGTGGGCCTGATAATTAATGGGTTCACTCAAACACTAGTTGGGTTGAATCCCTTTTTGGTTTGGTCAAACTTGTAGGTTCATTCAAACCCCTAAAACCATTTTTTTTCCATGGGGTCATTTTTTCTCAATTTTCATTCCTCCATCAAATTGTAAACCATTTTGTGGCTTCACCCAACTAATACATGAAATGACATATTGTGTCAATGGTTGTGGAATGAAGAAGGATAGCTTCTACCCATTTCATGAAATAATCTATTGTGGTAATTATAAACATATGTCTAATGGAAGAAAGTGGTGATATTTTTT